>JAHFWJ010000764.1:0-10505 GCA_028555115.1 Himalopsyche japonica
ACTTGGTATTTTAATGCAGGGATAGCCAACTCTTTTTTTTCGCGTACGTTCAAAAGTGAAAATGTTTTTATGTCATAACTTCCCTGAAATTAATCAGAACGCCTCGAAATAAAGTTCCATTTCTTTGTGGCATAATTCCTCACAGTTTGACATGCAACACTTGGTATTTTAAGTCAGGAATAGCCAACTCGTACTTTTCACGCACGTACAAAAGTCAAAAAGCTTTTCCATCACAACTTCCTTGAAATACATCATAACGCCCTGAAACAAACGTCTCTGTCCTTGTTGCATTATCCCTCACAGTTGGACATGCAACATGCCCAGTATTGAAGGCAGGAATTGCCAACTCGTTTTTCGCGTACGTATATATGAACTGTTTTTCTGTCATAACGTCCTTGATAACCATCAGAACGTCCTTGAACAAAACGATTTCTCTTTCTTGCGTTAATCCTCATAGTTTGACAGGCAACACTTGGTATTTTAAAGCAGGGATAGCCAACTCGTACTTTTAACGTACATACAAAAGTCAAAACATTTTTCTGTCATAACTTCCTTGAAATACATCAGAACGCCCTGAATCAAACGTCTCTGTCTTTGTTGAATGATCCCTCACAGTTTGACATGCAACACTTGGTATTTCAATGCAGGGATAGCCAACTCTTTTTTTTCGCGTACGTTCAAAAGTGAAAATGTTTTTATGTCATAACTTCCCTGAAATTAATTAGAATGCCTCGAAATAAAGTTCATTTTCTTTGTGGCATAATTCCTCACAGTTTGACATGCAACACTTGGTATTTTAAGTCAGGAATAGCCAACTCGTACTTTTCACGCACGTACAAAAAGTCAAAAAGTTTTTCCGTCACAACTTCCTTGAAATACATCATACCGCCCTGAAACAAACGTCTCTGTCCTTGTTGCATTATTCCTCACAGTTGGACATGCAACACTTGGTATTTGAAGGCAGGGATTGCCAACTCGTTTTTTCGCGTACGTATATATGAACTGTTTTTCTGTCATAACGTCCTTGATAACTATCAGAACGTCCTTGAACAAAACGATTTCTCTTTCTTGCGTTAATCCTCATAGTTTGACAGGCAACACTTGGTATTTTAAAGCAGGGATAGCCAACTCGTTCTTTTAACGTACATACAAAAGTCAAAACATTTTCTGTCATAACTTCCTTGAAATACATCAGAACGCCCTGAATCAAACGTCTCTGTCTTTGTTGAATGATTCCTCACAGTTTGAAATGCAACACTTGGTATTTTAAAGCAGGGATAGCCAACTCGTACTTTTAACGTACATACAAAAGTCAAAACATTTCTGTCATAACTTCCTTGAAATACATCAGAACGCCCTGAATCAAACGTCTCTGTCTTTGTTGAATGATTCCTCACAGTTTGACATGCAACACTTGGTATTTTAATGCAGGGATAGCCATCTCGTTTTTTCGCGTACGTATATATGAACTGTTTTTCTGTCATAACGTCTTTGATAACCATCAGAACGTCCTTGAACAGAACGATTTCTCTTTCTTGCGTTAATCCTCATAGTTTGACAGGCAACACTTGGTATTTTAAAGCAGGGATAGCCAACTCTTTTTTTCGCGTACGTTCAAAAGTGAAAATGTTTTTATGTCATAACTTCCCTGAAATTAATCAGAACGCCTCGAAATAAAGTTCATTTTCTTTGTGGCATAATTCCTCACAGTTTGACATGCAACACTTGGTATTTTAAGTCAGGAATAGCCAACTCGTACTTTTCACGCACGTACAAAAGTCAAAAAGTTTTTCCGTCACAACTTCCTTGAAATACATTATAACGCCCTGAAACAAACGTCTCTGTCCTTGTTGCATTATTCCTCACAGTTGGACATGCAACACTTGGTATTTGAAGGCAGGGATTGCCAACTCGTTTTTTGCGTACGTATATATGAACTGTTTTTCTGTCATAACGTCCTTGATAACCATCAGAACGTCCTTGAACAAAACGATTTCTCTTTCTTGCGTTAATCCTCATAGTTTGACAGGCAACACTTGGTATTTTAAAGCAGGGATAGCCAACTCGTACTTTTAACGTACATACAAAAGTCAAAACATTTTCTGTCATAACTTCCTTGAAATACATCAGAACGCCCTGAATCAAACGTCTCTGTCTTTGTTGAATGATTCCTCACAGTTTGACATGCAACACTTGGTATTTTAATGCAGGGATAGCCAACTCTTTTTTTTCGCGTACGTTCAAAAGTGAAAATGTTTTTATGTCATAACTTCCCTGAAATTAATCAGAACGCCTCGAAATAAAGTTCATTTTCTTTGTGGCATAATTCCTCACAGTTTGACATGCAACACTTGGTATTTTAAGTCAGGAATAGCCAACTCGTACTTTTCACGCACGTACAAAAGTCAAAAAGTTTTTCCATCACAACTTCCTTGAAATACATCATAACGCCCTGAAACAAACGTCTCTGTCCTTGTTGCATTATTCCTCACAGTTGGACATGCAACACTTGGTATTTGAAGGCAGGGATTGCCAACTCGTTTTTTCGCGTACGTATATATGAACTGTTTTTCTGTCATAACGTCCTTGATAACCATCAGAACGTCCTTGAACAAAACGATTTCTCTTTCTTGCGTTAATCCTCATAGTTTGACAGGCAACACTTGGTATTTTAAAGCAGGGATAGCCAACTCGTACTTTTAACGTACATACAAAAGTCAAAACATTTTCTGTCATAACTTCCTTGAAATACATCAGAACGCCCTGAATCAAACGTCTCTGTCTTTGTTGAATGATTCCTCACAGTTCGACATGCAACTCTTGGTATTTTAAAGCACGGATAGCCAACTCGTACTTTTGACGTACATACAAAAGTCAAAACATTTTCTGTCATAACTTCTTTGAGATATATCAAAACGCCCTGAAACAAACATTCTGTCCTTGTTGCATTATTCCTCACAGTTTGACATGCAACACTTGGTATTTTAAGTCAGGAATAGCCAACTCGTACTTTTCACGCACGTACAAAAGTCAAAAAGTTTTTCCGTCACAACTTCCTTGAAATACATCATAACGCCCTGAAACAAACGTCTCTGTCCTTGTTGCATTATTCCTCACAGTTGGACATGCAACACTTGGTATTTGAAGGCAGGGATTGCCAACTCGTTTTTTCGCGTACGTATATATGAACTGTTTTTCTGTCATAACGTCCTTGATAACCATCAGAACGTCCTTGAACAAAACGATTTCTCTTTCTTGCGTTAATCCTCATAGTTTGACAGGCAACACTTGGTATTTTAAAGCAGGGATAGCCAACTCGTACTTTTAACGTACATACAAAAGTCAAAACATTTTCTGTCATAACTTCCTTGAAATACATCAGAACGCCCTGAATCAAACGTCTCTGTCTTTGTTGAATGATTCCTCACAGTTTGACATGCAACACTTGGTATTTTAATGCAGGGATAGCCAACTCTTTTTTTTCGCGTACGTTCAAAAGTGAAAATGTTTTTATGTCATAACTTCCCTGAAATTAATCAGAACGCCTCGAAATAAAGTTCATTTTCTTTGTGGCATAATTCCTCACAGTTTGACATGCAACACTTGGTATTTTAAGTCAGGAATAGCCAACTCGTACTTTTCACGCACGTACAAAAGTCAAAAAGTTTTTCCGTCACAACTTCCTTGAAATACATCATAACGCCCTGAAACAAACGCCTCTGTCCTTGTTGCATTATTCCTCACAGTTGGACATGCAACACTTGGTATTTGAAGGCAGGGATTGCCAACTCGTTTTTTCGCGTACGTATATATGAACTGTTTTTCTGTCATAACGTCCTTGATAACCATCAGAACGTCCTTGAACAAAACGATTTCTCTTTCTTGCGTTAATCCTCATAGTTTGACAGGCAACACTTGGTATTTTAAAGCAGGGATAGCCAACTCGTACTTTTAACGTACATACAAAAGTCAAAACATTTTCTGTCATAACTTCCTTGAAATACATCAGAACGCCCTGAATCAAACGTCTCTGTCTTTGTTGAATGATTCCTCACAGTTTGACATGCAACACTTGGTATTTTAATGCAGGGATAGCCAACTCTTTTTTTTCGCGTACGTTCAAAAGTGAAAATGTTTTTATGTCATAACTTCCCTGAAATTAATCAGAACGCCTCGAAATAAAGTTCATTTTCTTTGTGGCATAATTCCTCACAGTTTGACATGCAACACTTGGTATTTTAAGTCAGGAATAGCCAACTCGTACTTTTCACGCACGTACAAAAGTCAAAAAGTTTTTCCGTCACAACTTCCTTGAAATACATCATAACGCCCTGAAACAAACGTCTCTGTCCTTGTTGCATTATTCCTCACAGTTGGACATGCAACACTTGGTATTTGAAGGCAGGGATTGCCAACTCGTTTTTTCGCGTACGTATATATGAACTGTTTTTCTGTCATAACGTCCTTGATAACCATCAGAACGTCCTTGAACAAAACGATTTCTCTTTCTTGCGTTAATCCTCATAGTTTGACAGGCAACACTTGGTATTTTAAAGCAGGGATAGCCAACTCGTACTTTTAACGTACATACAAAAGTCAAAACATTTTCTGTCATAACTTCCTTGAAATACATCAGAACGCCCTGAATCAAACGTCTCTGTCTTTGTTGAATGATTCCTCACAGTTTGACATGCAACACTTGGTATTTTAATGCAGGGATAGCCAACTCTTTTTTTTCGCGTACGTTCAAAAGTGAAAATGTTTTTATGTCATAACTTCCCTGAAATTAATCAGAACGCCTCGAAATAAAGTTCATTTTCTTTGTGGCATAATTCCTCACAGTTTGACATGCAACACTTGGTATTTTAAGTCAGGAATAGCCAACTCGTACTTTTCACGCACGTACAAAAGTCAAAAAGTTTTTCCGTCACAACTTCCTTGAAATACATCATAACGCCCTGAAACAAACGTCTCTGTCCTTGTTGCATTATTCCTCACAGTTGGACATGCAACACTTGGTATTTGAAGGCAGGGATTGCCAACTCGTTTTTTCGCGTACGTATATATGAACTGTTTTTCTGTCATAACGTCCTTGATAACCATCAGAACGTCCTTGAACAAAACGATTTCTCTTTCTTGCGTTAATCCTCATAGTTTGACAGGCAACACTTGGTATTTTAAAGCAGGGATAGCCAACTCGTACTTTTAACGTACATACAAAAGTCAAAACATTTTCTGTCATAACTTCCTTGAAATACATCAGAACGCCCTGAATCAAACGTCTTTTTCTTTGTTGAATGATTCCTCACAGTTTGACATGCAACACTTGGTATTTTAATGCAGGGATAGCCAACTCTTTTTTTTCGCGTACGTTCAAAAGTGAAAATGTTTTTATGTCATAACTTCCCTGAAATAATCAGAACGCCTCGAAATAAAGTTCATTTTCTTTGTGGCATAATTCCTCACAGTTTGACATGCAACACTTGGTATTTTAAGTCAGGAATAGCCAACTCGTACTTTTCACGCACGTACAAAAGTCAAAAAGTTTTTCCGTCACAACTTCCTTGAAATACATCATAACGCCCTGAAACAAACGTCTCTGTCCTTGT
The DNA here is from genome assembly GCA_028555115.1 of Himalopsyche japonica. Classification (NCBI taxonomy): domain Eukaryota; kingdom Metazoa; phylum Arthropoda; class Insecta; order Trichoptera; family Rhyacophilidae; genus Himalopsyche; species Himalopsyche japonica. The sequence goes on from JAHFWJ010000764.1 coordinate 5,610, forward strand.
TGCATTATTCCTCACAGTTGGACATGCAACACTTGGTATTTGAAGGCAGGGATTGCCAACTCGTTTTTTCGCGTACGTATATATGAACTGTTTTTCTGTCATAACGTCCTTGATAACCATCAGAACGTCCTTGAACAAAACGATTTCTCTTTCTTGCGTTAATCCTCATAGTTTGACAGGCAACACTTGGTATTTTAAAGCAGGGATAGCCAACTCGTACTTTTAACGTACATACAAAAGTCAAAACATTTTCTGTCATAACTTCCTTGAAATACATCAGAACGCCCTGAATCAAACGTCTCTGTCTTTGTTGAATGATTCCTCACAGTTTGACATGCAACACTTGGTATTTTAATGCAGGGATAGCCAACTCTTTTTTTTCGCGTACGTTCAAAAGTGAAAATGTTTTTATGTCATAACTTCCCTGAAATTAATCAGAACGCCTCGAAATAAAGTTCATTTTCTTTGTGGCATAATTCCTCACAGTTTGACATGCAACACTTGGTATTTTAAGTCAGGAATAGCCAACTCGTACTTTTCACGCACGTACAAAAGTCAAAAAGTTTTTCCGTCACAACTTCCTTGAAATACATCATAACGCCCTGAAACAAACGTCTCTGTCCTTGTTGCATTATTCCTCACAGTTGGACATGCAACACTTGGTATTTAAAGGCAGGGATTGCCAACTCGTTTTTTCGCGTACGTATATATGAACTGTTTTTCTGTCATAACGTCCTTGATAACCATCAGAACGTCCTTGAACAAAACGATTTCTCTTTCTTGCGTTAATCCTCATAGTTTGACAGGCAACACTTGGTATTTTAAAGCAGGGATAGCCAACTCGTACTTTTAACGTACATACAAAAGTCAAAACATTTTCTGTCATAACTTCCTTGAAATACATCAGAACGCCCTGAATCAAACGTCTCTGTCTTTGTTGAATGATTCCTCACAGTTTGACATGCAACACTTGGTATTTTAATGCAGGGATAGCCAACTCGTACTTTTAACGTACATACAAAAGTCAAAACATTTTCTGTCATAACTTCCCTGAAATTAATCAGAACGCCTCCAAATAAAGTCGATTTTCTTTGTGGCATAATTCCTCACAGTTTGACATGCAACACTTGGTATTTTAAGTCAGGAATAGCCAACTCGTACTTTTCACGCACGTACAAAAGTCAAAAAGTTTTTCCGTCACAACTTCCTTGAAATACATCATAACGCCCTGAAACAAACGTCTCTGTCCTTGTTGCATTATTCCTCACAGTTGGACATGCAACACTTGGTATTTGAAGGCAGGGATTGCCAACTCGTTTTTTCGCGTACGTATATATGAACTGTTTTTCTGTCATAACGTCCTTGATAACCATCAGAACGTCCTTGAACAAAACGATTTCTCTTTCTTGCGTTAATCCTCATAGTTTGACAGGCAACACTTGGTATTTTAAAGCAGGGATAGCCAACTCGTACTTTTAACGTACATACAAAAGTCAAAACATTTTCTGTCATAACTTCCTTGAAATACATCAGAACGCCCTGAATCAAACGTCTCTGTCTTTGTTGAATGATTCCTCACAGTTTGACATGCAACACTTGGTATTTTAATGCAGGGATAGCCAACTCTTTTTTTTCGCGTACGTTCAAAAGTGAAAATGTTTTTATGTCATAACTTCCCTGAAATTAATCAGAACGCCTCGAAATAAAGTTCATTTTCTTTGTGGCATAATTCCTCACAGTTTGACATGCAACACTTGGTATTTTAAGTCAGGAATAGCCAACTCGTACTTTTCACGCACGTACAAAAGTCAAAAAGTTTTTCCGTCACAACTTCCTTGAAATACATCATAACGCCCTGAAACAAACGTCTCTGTCCTTGTTGCATTATTCCTCACAGTTGGACATGCAACACTTGGTATTTGAAGGCAGGGATTGCCAACTCGTTTTTTCGCGTACGTATATATGAACTGTTTTTCTGTCATAACGTCCTTGATAACCATCAGAACGTCCTTGAACAAAACGATTTCTCTTTCTTGCGTTAATCCTCATAGTTTGACAGGCAACACTTGGTATTTTAAAGCAGGGATAGCCAACTCGTACTTTTAACGTACATACAAAAGTCAAAACATTTTCTGTCATAACTTCCTTGAAATACATCAGAACGCCCTGAATCAAACGTCTCTGTCTTTGTTGAATGATTCCTCACAGTTTGACATGCAACACTTGGTATTTTAATGCAGGGATAGCCAACTCTTTTTTTTCGCGTACGTTCAAAAGTGAAAATGTTTTTATGTCATAACTTCCCTGAAATTAATCAGAACGCCTCGAAATAAAGTTCATTTTCTTTGTGGCATAATTCCTCACAGTTTGACATGCAACACTTGGTATTTTAAGTCAGGAATAGCCAACTCGTACTTTTCACGCACGTACAAAAGTCAAAAAGTTTTTCCGTCACAACTTCCTTGAAATACATCATAACGCCCTGAAACAAACGTCTCTGTCCTTGTTGCATTATTCCTCACAGTTGGACATGCAACACTTGGTATTTGAAGGCAGGGATTGCCAACTCGTTTTTTCGCGTACGTATATATGAACTGTTTTTCTGTCATAACGTCCTTGATAACCATCAGAACGTCCTTGAACAAAACGATTTCTCTTTCTTGCGTTAATCCTCAAAGTTTGACAGGCAACACTTGGTATTTTAAAGCAGGGATAGCCAACTCGTACTTTTAACGTACATACAAAAGTCAAAACATTTTCTGTCATAACTTCCTTGAAATACATCAGAACGCCCTGAATCAAACGTCTCTGTCTTTGTTGAATGATTCCTCACAGTTTGACATGCAACACTTGGTATTTTAATGCAGGGATAGCCAACTCTTTTTTTTCGCGTACGTTCAAAAGTGAAAATGTTTTTATGTCATAACTTCCCTGAAAATAATCAGAACGCCTCGAAATAAAGTTCATTTTCTTTGTGGCATAATTCCTCACAGTTTGACATGCAACACTTGGTATTTTAAGTCAGGAATAGCCAACTCGTACTTTTCACTCACCTACAAAAGTCAAAAAGTTTTCCGTGACAACTTCTTGAAATACACCATAACGCCCTGAAACAAACGCCTCTGTCCTTGTTGCATTATTCCTCACAGTTGGACATGCAACACTTGGTATTTGAAGGCAGGGATTGCGACTCGTTTTTTCGCGTACGTATATATGAACTGTTTTTCTGTCATAACGTCCTTGATAACCATCAGAACGTCCTTGAACAAAACGATTTCTCTTTCTTGCGTTAATCCTCATAGTTTGACAGGCAACACTTGGTATTTTAAAGCGGGGATAGCCAACTCGTACTTTTAACGTACATACAAAAGTCAAAACATTTTCTGTCATAACTTCCTTGAAATACATCAGAACGCCCTGAATCAAACGTCTCTGTCTTTGTTGAATAATTCCTCACAGTTTGACATGCAACACTTGGTATTTTAATGCAGGGATAGCCAACTCTTTTTTTTCGCGTACGTTCAAGTGAAAATGTTTTTATGTCATAACTTCCCTGAAATTAATCAGAACACCTCGAAATAAAGTTCATTTTCTTTGTGGCATAATTCCTCACAGTTTGACATGCAACACTTGGTATTTCAAGTCAGGAATAGCCAACTCGTACTTTTCACGCACGTACAAAAGTCAAAAGTTTTTCCGTCACAACTTCCTTGAAATACATCATAACGCCCTGAAACAAACGTCTCTGTCCTTGTTGCATTATTCCTCACCAATGGACATGCAACACTTGGTATTTGAAGGCGGGGATTGCCAACTCGTTTTTTCACGTACGTATATATGAACTGTTTTTCTGTCATAACGTCCTTGATAACCATCAGAACGTCCTTGAACAAAATGATTTCTCTTTCTTGCGTTAATCCTCATAGTTTGACAGGCAACACTTGGTATTTTAAAGCAGGGATAGCCAACTCGTACTTTTAACGTACATACAAAAGTCAAACATTTTCTGTCATAACTTCCTTGAAATACATCAGAACGCCCTGAATCAAACGTCTCTGTCTTTGTTAAATAATTCCTCACAGTTTGACATGCAACACTTGGTATTTTAATGCAGGGATAACCAACTCTTTTTTTTCGCGTACGTTCAAAAGTGAAAATGTTTTTATGTCATAACTTCCCTGAAATTAATCAGAACGCCTCGAAATAAAGTTCATTTTCTTTGTGGCATAATTCCTCACAGTTTGGCATGCAACACTTGGTATTTTAAGTCAGGAATAGCCAACTCGTACTTTTCACGCACGTACAAAAGTCAAAAAGTTTTTCCGTCACAACTTCCTTGAAATACATCATAACGCCCTGAACAAACGTCTCTGTCCTTGTTGCATTATTCCTCACAGTTGGACATGCAACACTTGATATTTGAAGGCAGGGATTGCCAACTCGTTTTTTCGCGTACGTATATATGAACTGTTTTTCTGTCATAACGTCCTTGATAACCATCAGAACGTCCTTGAACAAAACGATTTCTCTTTCGTGCGTTAATCCTCATAGTTTGACAGGCAACACTTGGTATTTTAAAGCAGGGATAGCCAACTCGTATTTTTAACGTACATACAAAAGTCAAAACATTTTCTGTCATAACTTCCTTGAAATACATCAGAAAGCCCTGAATCAAACGTCTCTTTCTTTCTTGAATGATTCCTCACAGTTTGACATGCAACACTTGGTATTTTAATGCAGGGATAGCCAACTCTTTTTTTTCGCGTACGTTCAAAAGTGAAAATGTTTTTATGTCATAACTTCCCTGAACTTAATCAGAACGCCTCGAATTAAAGTTCATTTTCTTTGTGGCATAATTCCTCACAGTGTGACATGCAACACTTGGTATATTAAGTC
>JAHFWJ010000766.1:0-49813 GCA_028555115.1 Himalopsyche japonica
TATATTTAAACGTATATTTTACTTGTTTATATATAACTGTGTAGAAAAGGTACACAATACATCTTCTCTTCTGTTTTAACTACCTAGCTTATATCCTGCTAGCAATAAAACTAAAATTTAAATTGAAATGAAACTAAACAGGCGGCAATTTCAATTAGCTTAAATATTGGCCGGAGATGATTTATTAGAGAAATGCATAAATCCCTCGCAATGGTCTGAGGAGCGGCGAAAGAGTTATATTTGTCTGTTCATTTACAATTTCGAGTGACAGTTGATGTCTGTTGATTTTCAACTGTTCCAAAGCCATCATCTTGCGATCTTTATTTCAAAGATATAAATGTCCATGATATCTGTTTAGACACAAGAAATAAACGTGAATTGAATGTGAATATAAATCTATGTTAATTTCCATAAAAAATCATTTCGTTGAAATATTCTGAAAGAGAAGTATTAAAAATAAATTAAAGTATCATGCTTGTAGATTGTCACAAGCTATACGCGAGATATCCGGTTATCTGAATTGAACTGTCAGGAACGCAAGAAGACCCTCGATCTAAATCCGCTCTCAATCGCACTCAAAGAACCCGACGCCACTGCATTGTCAGCTGCAATATATTGTACCATATCCTACCATACCCTGAGCATCATTGTACTTCCACAATGCAATGGGGTGGATGGTGTAAAATAACATACCCAAGAATTACTCTCCGGAGACGACGCTAGGTGGATCCGAAACAAGCAGCTCCATAACTCGAGCACCCTTTTTGTAAACCTCGTTTTGACACAATTTTAACATTCTATTGAAGTAACAGATATACTTTCACTGTTACTTGGTTGACACTTGAAAACAAAAAATGATAATTTTTTTTCTCCTTTGTACAGGAAACCTTTTTGAATGGATGGGTACATTCAAAATTTTATTATTAGAACATGGTAAAAAATAGCAATGTATTTTAATTCTAAAATGTATGTATTTTAATTCTAAAAAAATTATAAAACAGTTGATAGCTATTTCGGCTCACACCATCGCCATAACTATGTTCTAGTTCTGAACTATATTATTATAAATCATCTCCGGGCAGTATTTAAGCTTACTGAAAGTGCCGCCTATTTAGTTAAGTTTATTTTTAATTGTAATTTAGTTTTCTTGCTAGCACGATATAAGCTAGGTTGTTGAAACAAAAGTTGTGTACCTTTTCTACACAGCTGTATATAGATAAGCAAATGTACGTTTAGCACATAGTTCTGACGATGGCGTCAGCTGAAATAGCTATCAACTATATCTTAAAAAAATTAGTACTAAAATAAATTGCTATTTTTTCACCGTGTTATAATGAAGTTCTACCAAGTAAATGCCAATTCAATCAATCTATATTTAGATTTACCTATCATTTTTCGTTTTTTTCTCCTCTTTTGACTTATAATCACGTTGTTTTTTTTCCACACGATAGACGGTAACGATTTGTTTTTATAGTTGTCCGACATACTTTTGTAGTTTATTATTAACAAATCAATTTTCCAACTATTTTTCCAACTTTTTTTTATCTGTGGTATTTTATGATATCAATTGTTCTACCGCGATGTTCATAAACATGTATAGAAATCATATAAATCATATTGACATCAAGGAAGTGTGAATCAAACTATAAATACAAAATTCACCTAGGCATAAAATTTCAGTGAATTATGATAAATTTAATATTATAAATGAAATTATATTTGTGTATGATATTTCCATATATGCTTCATTTTCGACAATTTCATTTTATATTTCAATAGATCACTATCCTTTAACTTTCATTAATAAACCTATGTTGTTGTCGTCAATTTGTATGAAATCATCGTATGGTAATCAGATATAATTCATAGCTTGTTTTGAAACCTGACACCTCACTTATTAAATTGATAGAGGAACGCTTTGAATACGTCTCATTCGGGTAAGTAAAAACATTTCGATGTAATATTCAACTGAGGAATAGAAATCTCAGAGGGATAACATCTTCAACACATGTTATTCACCGCGGGCTGTTTCTATTGTATTACTCGAATGTCAATAGTGCACTTTACAACATACATATATTATTATATGTGCAAGCTGCAAACCCAAAAGGAAACTCAATTCAGGTTCATGTGATATTCAAATATCAGCCTGGAAATGATCGTTCGAAATATACACGTTCACATTTACATAGTTTATCAGAACAAATCATAGCTAAGGGATGAACTATCTTTGGTGTTCGTTCCAGCAAGGATTCAAATCAACGAATAAAAAAAAGGCATTATTAAAGGCATTTTATGCAGTCTAGTTTTGTACTAAAACTAGGGTTGCCAACCGTCCGAATCGCTGTCCCGGTTTCCGTATATATGCCAAATTAAACTTAATAATGGTTAGCCGATAATAATGTTCAGTTTTTAGCTATTCGTCCCAGAATCGCCACAAAAATGGCAATCATACTGGTGACCCGTTTAAAAGATATTCGAACACCGAATATTCAAATAAATAATTTATAAATGCTGGTGGTAAGCATGCTCTGAAAATTATGAGGACAAATTACATTACATGTACTTCACATTTAAGTCTACAATAAAATCGTGAATTTTTGACATCCTTATTTACAATTATGAATAAAAAAAGTTAGGAACACTGGTATCAGCAAGCAAGTTGACACGTAAACAGTTAGTGGATGTAATCGATTGACAACAAAAACTATTGGTTCACTTTCTACCCTACCCTAACCTACTGTCTCTGTTAAGCGATTTTGTAAAAAACTTCTTTAAACATACCTCCATTCCATTAGAAGTCTATATGTTTGACATTGAAATCCGACAATTTACTGTTTGATGTAAAGAAGTCAATAAAAACTTAAGCATTCTAAATGTGTAAATTCTTTTTATGTGAAAATACAGAAAAACTTAATTTATTTTATTAATTATTATAGATACGCTCTCTGACAGGCTAACAACAAGAAAAAATGCAATAATAATGAATTTTAACACAATGGTCCAGAAAAGCAACACCAAAAAATAAAAATTATTTTTATTTTGCTGGCACACAATTGCTTATGTTAATACCTTTTTTAACACATAGCAGTATACAAAATAATCGCCAAACATTAACATACTATATTGTTTCATTATACAATCATTTGAATAATAAAGTTATCAACATACATTTACTGGCGAAAATTATTCAGAATATCGTTTATTTAACTATACGGTGAAAAATTCCATCGCACCGTGAGTGCCTTTTACTGCATTTCTTTCAGAAAATGTAATAAACAAATGTAACACTTCGATTCAATTCGGTCTTTTATTATCGCGCGCTCGTGTCTTCTTCTCTTATGTTTTATTTTTTCCCTTTTGCGAATCCAACAGGTCAATTTAATCAAATAATCAACGTCTCGTGTTACAAATACATAAAAACGCCTACGTAAACATTCATTCAATCGTCCGCTACATACAAAAAATAAACAATCCACGCGAACCTTTTTAATTTAATCCCACCAACAGTGTTTTGGTTCTGATCTTATTCAATTCTCGTGGTTTATTTAAATAAAATTAAAACAATTGCTGACGACTTAATTCCGATTTTATCTTGATATTAAAATTTGTGTAATCAATTATTATTTACATTAAAATCTCATAAAGACTTTTCGTAAATGATATAGTCATTAAGCTCTTTGCTTACAAGTTTTATATATTGATTTCTTAGGAAACTAATTTCTGTTGGAAGAATGCATGCCTTTGATATCTGAAACTCCCTCTTGATATGCAACGTAGTAATAATCTAGCCGTCTTTCTATCATAACATACTCTTCTATCCTTTGCTTTCAAATAAAAAAATACCAACTAATAAACGGACAGTTTATATACGAAAAATTGTTAAGACAAGGTGTATTAGAAACCCGTATTCTCCGTATAAGGATGTGATGAAAATTACTAAAAATGTGTTTAATTATATGGATTTAAGGCTCGTATTCACTACGGGACGAAGTTTTGTCCCAACACTACCAATATAATATTCAGCGATCAATGCAACATAGTGCAAGATTTCTACGTTGCGTAGAAAATTTTACATGCTCCCATATGCATGTAGCGATTCCAATGGATCTCATGTCCGGCCACCAATAGTTCTATAGTAAATATTGATATTTAAAAAAATGTGTTTTTAAAAACGAATTTGTATAATTATTACTATTTTAAAATTGATTGAATAAACCTGACTTCTCCAGCATTTAGTCGAGTTGAAGTAAAGGACAGTTTTGGTAATAAAAATGTTCAAAAATTTTGTTCGAAGCTATACGTCGACCATGAATCAAGTCTCTATAAAGACTTAACAACAATTGCTTCATTAATTTTGTCGATTTTACCTACAACTGTATATTGTAAAAGATCATTTAGTGTAATGCACTATATACAATAAAAAATAATATCGAAACAATTTTTATGACATTTGGTGCGGCCACGAGACATTTCCATAGGACAGCTGATATTTATAACGAGACCACAGTGAAATTGAACGTGAGGAACACTGCTATACAGTATAGACAGATGCGCAACTTATCACTCAATTTAGCATAAGATCACATAGAATATCCACTCTTCGTTCTGTTTTTAGTAATCTTTTATGCACTCTTCACCTTTCTTTTCTGTCACGTTTGGATAAAATGCTAGTTATAATAAGTATACAGATCCAACCAACACACCCTTCTCTGGCGACATTGCTATGTAATTGCTGGTGTGTACAAGTAAAATGTTACGCGATATCGTTCCCATGGCATCAACATTGAGTGTCATATCTCGCGACATATTGCACAACTTTTCCCCCTTATGAATGATATGCTTAAACACAACACAAAACATTTACTTTTTCAACGGTGCCAAACACCTGCTTTAACGCAATATCATTTCATTAGCCATGCATTCCGAGTCATTCATTTTATAAACATGCATGCTTAGTTTAAAAAGAAAAAGTTACCTCGCCTTTTTATTGTTCGCCAAATTCTCAAATTACACCATCTTATCTACCATGTCAATTCTTTGTTGCCATTTCGCTGTATCGATTGCAAGATAAAACGCCCACAAACAAATGAGCATTGATATTGTAACGATCATTTGTTGCACTGCAGATATACATATAAATGCATTTATATTATATTTATGCTTCTTAGTGGAAGTATTATACAAATGCAAAGGTTTAGTCATTTGCATAGTCGCATCGAATCAATATCGATCACTAGTTATTGTAACGATTACAAAATATGTGATTTTTTTTCATGAAAACAGTGTTCTAGCAAAATGTTTTATTTGTAATGCATTCATCCACTCCAACTCAATTATTATAAAAATTGCGTATATTTACGGTTACATAGGTATATTTTTTTTTAATTTCCAGAATCAAACAAAAAAAAGCGTGTAAAACTTCAATAATTTATAGAATTTCAAATATAATACATTGGTTGCGAATTATAAATATTATGCTATTCCTTTTATAGTTTTAATATCTTACGTATTTGCAAATAATTAATTTTTATTTATATTAAATCAAAAAGTCCTTTTTTTACTTAATAACCAGATATGAAATGTTTACTTTAGCCGATAATTCGTATGAAATCAGTTAAAATTAATTCCCGTACTTTATAACAAGTTTATTTAAGATCCAAATTGTACATCGAAAATGATACACTTAACAATATTATTAAGCTCGTATGCTTAACTAATCTTGAACAATATGTCATCATTACGACGAATAATATGACAGGCGTATATCGTTTTTTTGGTTTGACCGTAAATAAAATAAAAAAAAACACGCTATGTGTTTGACGACAGATTGGAAGTGAGCACTAATGTCATTTTAATTGTCTAATTTTGGCATTTTTTAAACATTCAAACATCTTTTTTACAATTCTTTGTAAATTTTCTCACAATTACATTTTTAAGTCTTGCTGGTTCTGTTGCGTATTTAAATACTACCCAAACTCTATTATATAAAATTTTATATAGGCAATACGAAATTTAAATATAAAATAATATAACCACATAAATGTATATATCTTCCAGATAATTGTTAGTATTTTTATCTGTAACCCAAATCACAAATATTACCAGGGTTGTAAAGTGGTTGAAACCAAAATATTGTGACAAAGAGTTAGTAATAGCCCAGAAAACAAAGTCATTTAATTTATTCAGTAATATGTGATGTATAAAAATATTAGAATAAGTGTTTACGAAAAAATCCTATAAAAACCTCTTAGCTTTTCTGTTATCAGTAACTCATTTTCTCTAAGGTAAAATATAAAAAATTTATTGATTTATCTGTATACTTTTAACGCGATCTCTCTCTCTCTCTCTCTCTGTGTGTGTGTTTTTAAGTAAATGCGCTGGGAGAGTGTGTATGTGAAGTAGCGTAAGTGTTTAGTTTTTTTTACGCACTCTGTAATTTTTACTTCATGTGTTTAATTCAGCTGCTCTCATGTGAGTCCACGATCACTTTCAAAATGAATATTTATATTCAAAATATATGATTTTTTAAAAATAAATATCTAACACTGCGGTCACGAGACATTTCCATAGAACTGCTGATATTATAATGCGACCACAATAAAATTAACCACTGTTATATAATGAACACTTAAGTGGGATCGTCCTGATAATTGTTCCAATTAAAATATATTTGACGCTTTATTTATATATGAGAAAGGAATTAATAAAAAAGCAAATGTATCCATCGATCTGGTTTTATATTATTGAATGACTTAAAACAAATCGCATAAATAAATACCATCATATGACTGCATAAAGAATGTATTACATACAAGATGACTCAAAAGTATATGCTTAACCCGTTTTGGAATCAATATATAACTTTTCACCCAAAGGTAATATAGACGAAATTTTCATTTCCGCTTTCCTGTTATTATACTTGAATCGAAGCTTAGTAAATGTGATTAAAGATCAGCTTGTCCTCTCGTATTCTTTTATCCTTCGAACATGGTGTAAGATGAAAAAGAAAACTAAATAAAAAATGACAGTCGCCAACTTTTTATTTGTTCACGTCATTGTATGCTTAGGTAATAAAAAAAATATGCTTACAAGAGTGATTTGATGGCAAAAAAACAGTGTCGTCACTTCACCAATACGTTTTACATCGTGGCCGCGATTAACCTGGTGATAAATTCTATCACTAGATTGTTAAAAAAAATATGTCAAATAATCAATGCCTGCATTTTCGATATTGAAAATTTAATGTACATCGTGATAATATAATATATTTTCGCTATTTGCCTAAAGTAGTTTTTGTCGTTAGGCAATGTGAAATGTTACTAGTTGGTGATTAAAAGAAATTTGCAACGAACATCAATTAACTATGAGAATTTTAACGTGCGCTTACAAATCATATATAGGAAATTCGTTATAATGTTGATAATGCAGATCTTACGTAATATTTAATGTTATAAAAACAATCTGCTGAATTATTGAAATATCAGTAGCTTTGAACAGAAAACAGAAATGGTAAAACAAATGTTTTTATTTCGAAATTGACTATCCATACTTGGGTCAATAATTCTACTTCGAACGGTTACTTTCTGAGCGTTGACTGTCACGTGGTGTGAAAGATATTATATTCAAATAACTGATTTGATAATTCTCGCAATGAGTGAAAGCGTTCCTGATTATGACACAAAAATATAAACTGTCGAAATGATATTAAAAAAAAAAAATATATTATTACATCGAATTGATCCAAATCAAATCAAAGCGTCTTATACAATTTATTTTTAAATGCATAAACGTTCTTCCATATTGACCCATATCATTTGCATTTTTCTCACCTGTAGAATAAATAAGAATTTGCTTTTAAGCACATTGTTTGCATACATAAAATTGCATATTTCATGTCAATTAGCAAATTCAAAACTACACGTAAATTAGTTAAAAATGCTTCCAAATAATGTATTTGACGATCTGACCGTCAAAATATTTAACGTGACGACAGTATATTATATTTTAAAAATAAATAGTTCCGCAATCTATAAAATACTTGTATAATACATACAATGGTTGATTGTATATCGTTTGCATACTAATTCTGAGCCACCTGATATATTAATATGTTGCCAGAGCCTATTATGTCATATTCATTTCATATCTAAATTGTTCATTACATTCGGTTGGACATCTTTTGTGTTTCCGACATGACTGGGTCCCGCTCATAGACCGGTTCCGTCACATGGCCGACTTGGATCACTTAGCTAAAATGCGTTCGCATCTTCCAGGGATAAATAATAATTTACTCTATATATATATATATATATATATAAATATATAACAACTACCCAATATTTATATAAATCTAATCAAAAACACATTTTTAGTAGAGTCGGTCACTTGAATTGACGGTTGCAAGGTAAATAACATTTAATTGATTGAATTGGCATTTACTTGGTAGAACTCCATCAAAACACGGTGAAAAAATAACAATGTATTTTATTTCTAAAAAAAATTCTTAAGATATAGGTGATAGCTATTTCAGCTCATGTCATCATCGGAATTATGTTTTAGCGTACATTTGCTTATATATATATAGCTGTGTAGAAAAGGTACAAAATACATCTTCTCTCCTGTTTTAACGACCTAGCTTATATCCTGCTAGCAATAAAACTGAAATTTAAAAATTGTAAATGAAGCAAAACAAGCGGAAATTTCAATAAGATTAAATATTGGACGGAGATGGTTTATTGCGGAAAATAATTAGCCCCTCGCAATGGTCTGAGGAGCGGCGACAGACTTATGTTTGTTTGTTCGCTTAAAATTTCGTGTGATAATTGATATCTATTGATTTCCAGCTGTTCCAAAGCCGTCATCTTGCGACCTTCATTACAAAGATGTAAACACGTAGGCATTGAGCTTAAATTTATATAATGCGATACTTTTATAATGTAATTGTATGTTCATTGAATGAAAAAAACGACGCTTTCCAAACGTTTCATTAAATGTACATTCCATATGGAAAATTTATATTTTTTTTTATTACTAAAACAAAGACACAAAATACTATTTGTATGCTACAACATGCATTATGGTACAAAAGCTTCACACACAAATATCGTTTAATTTAAATGAGTAAAGTCAGTTTTGCTTAGATTTCTATTATATAGTATGTTTATTTTCCAGTATGTTGATGATATTTATGATGAGCGAAGCCGGTTATGAATAAACAATATAATACGGTTAGAATATTAATAAATTATAATTAAATATATTAATTAATAAATAGAAAAATTAAAATATTCAGTGTTTCAAAAAATCTGTATCGGAAATAAAAATGGACTAACACGGTGGAAAAATAGCAATGTATTTAAGTTCTACAAATTTTTTTATAAGATATATTTGATAGTTTTTTCGGCTCACTCATCGTCAGAACTCTCTAGTTTTTCATCGTGTTGTTATGGGGTTCTACCAAGTAAATGCCAATTCAATCAATAAAAATGCACTAATTAACACTTTTATACTGTTTATTGCCGAAACTTATTTAGTTTAGTGGTATATTGACATAAAAAATAATTATCCAGTGAAAACATAGTAATAATGATTGCCATCCGTTTGCGAGCCAGTTTCTCTCGTGGCATCTCTGGAAGACTTCGGCTTTCGACTGAATCAGTCACGACCCAAGACTCAAACCCATACCGTAGCTAATAACATTATTTTGTTTCTTGAAGGTTCTCTTCCATCATACTTCAAACGTCAACTTATCACGGAATTATTTCACTTTTGAAATAAACACAATTAAGTCTCGCCGGGCCCAGTGTCGTCTCCATACAAAATTCACAGTATGCTCTTCTATATATTGTTTTTCTTTACTCAGTAAAATGTCAAATGATTCTATTTAATATTGAAGCACATGAAAATGTATCGTTATTTGAGTATCACGCCATCGATATTACTTAATTACACCCATAACTCAACATGGTTGAATAATTATTTCTTAAAATTATATCAAAATTGAAACTGAACAATTCTTCGCGTATTTATATAACCCGTTCTTGCTAAGCCGTACACATCATATTTGGTATATATTTTTTAACTAACTCTGAAAATGGAGGCAAAATGAGTGAATGTATTTATCTTCAACAATAACTTTCTAAATAAAGATTTTAAGTAATGTTTTAGTTATTACAATTTGTGTATTACAAGACGTCACAAGACTTTCGTTTTAATAAAAATATCCAAAGTAACTGTATCGTAAGGTTATTCATTTCTAAAGTAAGCAATGAATATTATCCTTTACTTTAATATGAAAAAGGAGGTTAGTTATGTTATTCGTTTTTATGTTTAGAAATGGATTTTCTGCTGAACTATGTAATGAATAACTCTACAATATACTTAATCTAAAGACTACCAATGTAAATTTTCATAAAAAATAAACCTCGTCAATATTACCACCAAAAGCATCGAAAAAAATCTCTAAGTTTTTCATTGACCTTGAAAAAACTCATTAAAAACAAAATGAAATTAAAATCTTTTTTTAAATTATATTTTTATAATAATCAAATTATATTTCAATATTTTACAAAAAATCTTCACATTAATCTTCTGTACGCCTCTGTCGAGTTATTATTAGATTCTTACCCCATTTCACTACCGAAAATATAATTATTGCATACATATATACAAAACTAATGCAATATTAAGGACTTGGGGGTAGGGGTTAACCCAATTATATCCGCCGACATTTTGATTATGTTCATTTATTAACTCTACCTTCAAAAAGTTGGGTTTTAGACACGATTAATCGAATTAAAACTCATTCTAGAGCAAAAAAATTCCCACGGGATAAGTAAAAATTTCAATTTCGTATTAACGAACTGTAAACTAAATGAATTTAATCATATATTTTATACTTCTATGAAGCAATTGAAAAATATGAACAGCGACAGAAGCAAAAGCTATATGAGAATGAGAATCCATCACGATGAAACAATACTAAAAACAAATTTGAATTGTTACACCGTTGTACAATTCCACACGTATGTCATTAACTACACGGGCTTCGCCCATGGGCATCTTCAGGTATTCTATCACACGAATGCAACAAAATTGACTGACACTGACACTTTTAGTCAGTTCTGTTACCGAAGCCGAAAGACGAAACCGGGACGTTGGTGATAAAATATATGGTTAAAAGTCTCAACAATTTAAATTCCATCAAGCACTTCGTTTATATTATATATATTTTGTATTATTACCCAAAAAATATTTTCTTAGTCGTAGAAACATTTATTTTGTGTGCCTAACAATTATTAACAGTTAAGTTGTTTGTATAGATTTACTTTAATTTGTGTTGTATCAGTTGGATCATACTGGTTCTTATCCTGATCTTATAAAATGTTACATATACATATAACTAAACATCGTATTTAAGCTCTGATCATAACGATGTGTCGAATATGCATCTGATACTCGATGACAATTATTCGTTTCCTATTTGGTATCATTAAATCATACTTCAGACGGTTAGCAGTTTGCTTTTAGGAAGATATTCATCACAATAAAGCCCGACTCAAATTCGTAACCGTTTCCTTATTGTATTAAGCACATTACGTTGTATGAACGTAGTATTGTCAGCTTGTAACGCCATCTTCACATATACCCTAATGACTTCCGCACATCGCTCAGTCGTTATGTCTACTTGACGTTGAGTTACAGGTCCACCTCTCACTGTTATTAATTCAAACAATTCAAAATACGACAATGCTTAGAGAAAATAAATACTGAGGGACCTTAAAACAGTGTCAACGGAAAGAACTTCCGTGACGTGTCTCGTTGTCTTGAGCCAGTGCAAAAATAAACCTTTTTTTTTTCAATTGATTTATCAATTCTCGTCAAAGGAATGACTGTTTTGATGACTAGATTATAAGTCATAAAAAAGCAAGCGTAGAAAGAACGTATAACAATATAGCTTACTTTTTATAACAGCTTGTTTACAAAATCGTTAATAGTAATAACAAAAATTCACTTGCCTCAAATAAGAGCATTGTAATCCGATAAACCCATTTTTATAATTTAATCGTGAAAATAGAAATAATTAAGTCTGACATATTTTGCGCTGTGATAATTTCAGTTATAGTTATATTTAATTTTGAATTGCCACAAATTTTTACGATTCCACATGTTTTGTCACTAACGACTCGCGTTTCGCCTTTCGGCATCTTCAGGCATTCTATATATAATATGAGGAATTACGAAGATGCTTCCCTCATCGACAGATAGTAACATTACTAGTTACTTGACAAAATTTTCTTTTTATTAATATATATTTATTTTTTTAAAGACGATCATTATCGTTTTAAAAATTAATACACACGTTTTTCAGAATATTTCCACAACGAGTTGGTTCAAAAAATATATGAATTATAAATTGATATAAAAAAACTGCTTTGTTAAAAAGTACCTTCAATCATTTTCATAATCACCTAATATTGACGTTAAAACGAATATGGTAACTTCGCCCCTGTTACTCACTCTGACGTGAATAATATCCAACTCAGAGCAGGTTCGAGTCCTCTACTATTATATACGCATTTTCATCAACTCCATGCACCAAGCTCCAATAAATTACTAGCTTATTTTACCTTAAAAGTCTTCAAGATATGTATGAAGGAGCAACGCTATACTCAGTACCTTCGTTAACAATAGAGTATCTTTCATAAAAGGGATAACAGGACTCAGTTATTCGAATATAATGGTGCAGTTAAATCTCTACGATGAATGGTTTATTTGAAACATATAACACAACGCGTACATGAATTCTTATAAAGAATTAAATGTACATATTGTTATTTTATATCACTCAGATTTAATTAACAAAAATCGTCATCAAACTACAAATTTAATTTAAGTCGAAGGTATTTTTAATAATTTAAATTAATAAAATGGACAACAATCTAATCAGAACACATATGTGTAAATATTTTATACAAAATATATATAGTATATTATGTTGTGAACAAGTGTATAAAAAAGTTATGATTATAACTAAAAGCATAGATGCCAGATTATTTTGTAAGTCCTTAAGTCATTTGAGCTCAACTCCAGAGAAAAGGACACATTACACAAATGTTTGCGATTGTAAATATGAAATTAAAAGATATTAAAAAAATTATACTGATTTTTTTAGGAATTGAAGTTTACTAACTGCAACGAAAAAGCTTTTACCACTAGAGCTTATTACTACCCGGTTTTTACCACATCCGTCTATTCTTACCCTTCCAAAACTATAATTGTTAGTTCTGAATAAAAAGCAGTTCATCTTAAAAAAACTCCCGTCCAATTTTCACACAGTTTTTTTTAAATTATTTTTTATCAGTAAAACAAATAATTAATAGTATTATGTGACAAATCTTGACCATTTCATATTTACTAAATTAGCTCAAACAAAAGTTACTAATATACGGATAATTTTAGGTATACTTCAATTCTATGTGAAGTTTTAAAGTATTTTTTTTTAATAATATACATATAATATACAATATAGAGTGTTTCTAATACTAAATATTGACTAAACTATTTTTTTGTGTATATCCCGGTACCTTTTCCCCTGTCCCTCGGCAGACTGCGAAGGTATAAAATACCTGTTTGAAAGAGGTTCAATTACATACTGAGAAGGTATCGCATTTCCTGACATGTATGCCTTTATTATCGAGGCAGTATCTCGAATTTCTCTCCCATAATATATCTTTTATATTAAATGTATGCAGACACTTCATATCGTGGGGATAGTAAATTGAGCTTTTTATACAGCTTAAAGCTACTTTCATTTAAATAGGTGTTATAATATCTTTAATAATATTTATAAAACACTGTACGGGATTCGATATTATTTCATATTAAGATATGTTTTCGTGCCAGTATGGGGCATCTGAATTCTTAATGGTTACTATTTCGGCAGAATTGATTTTAAGCGAACTGCTTCTTCTTTTTCAGACAGAGTAAAGACTGCCAAAGGACTACTTATTTACTTATCGTTCAAGCTTCACCCATTTTTTAAAACGTCGAGTGATGGAAGAAAATTTTGACTAAATAGACATTTATAATGTCAAAACACAAATCATTCAATCAATTTAAAATATCATCTGGGAAAGATTCGGTGGGTAACCCCATAACCCAAACAAATTTCGCTAACCAATCGGCCACATACTCGACGAGATGATTCATATAGATTGTTGGATTAAAAATATGTTATTAATTTATTTACATATTTAATGGATTACATTTCCATTTTTTTCTGCGTTCAATGCAAAAAATAATCGCCTTAACACGGTGAAAATATAGCTGTATATTTTATTTTTAATTATTTTTCAAGATAGCTTTCATTAGAACTATTAGTTAGAGTATACTATTTTTTTACGGTATTATAATGCAGTTCTACCAAGTAAATGCCTATTCAATTAATAAATTATTTAAATGTGATATTGAGTTATTAATTTGCCGAATAAATAAATTTAATTTATTTAACATGACATACTAGAGATTTTCATATTTAAGTATGTTTCTACATATGAGGTTTCATAGAAAAACAAGATTAGAATTTCTAGATTAAATACACAAAAATGGGTGATATTCGAAGGTTACATAAGTGGTCATTAAAATGTATTAAATGAAATGTATAAATGTATGTACAAAACCTATACTTTTTAAAAATTAAATATGCGGTATCATAATAAACAGGTGGGTTTTTAATATCGTGATAAATATCGATATAGATTTATGAGATTATTGACTTAGAAAAAATTAGATTTGCAAATTTTTATGGGTAGGGAAAATATAGTTTATAGATTTTTTAAAAACCAGTTTACACCTCTGTAAAAATTGTTCGTAAAATTTTATAATATGTGTGCGTATGATGAGTTTGATTTGTTTTCAAAGAATTAATTTATTTTATGATCCTCAAAGAAATGTTGCTTTTTTAATATATTACTTATTCGTGACCACGGCAAAATTAAAGTGATATTTTTTGTTACGTATATAAATTTAAATTTTCAGTTCTAATTTATATAATATTATTTCAAACACAATCTTCCTGGATTAATTTCACTCAATCAGGTTTCAAGACTCAACTGTGATATAATTACGAATGTTTTAACCCATTCATTTAGTCTTGCGTGTTGATAACGAGTACTTTACACTATTTTAGCCGTTATAATACCTTCATATTTCATACTAGAGCATAACTTTTGGAACAACATTGTATCGCAACACATATTTATACATTTCCATATAGATTTAAAATTTATATTCTCAAATTTATCAAATTATTAGTTTGACTTATAGAAACTGTATCTCCACATATTTTCTTAGCGATTTTTATTCCTGAAATATATATAAATTATACTAATCGATATTTTCTATTGACTTTTAATTGTTTGTGTAATATTTGTGTTATAAAATGGAGATATTTTAATCCATATCATTTTTTTTTTCATTTTGAATATAAAATCTTTTCTATCGCATTTCAAGGCTACAAAATAAAACTTTGAAATTGAATTGGCATTCACTTGGTAAAACTCCAACCGTTCACCGTGTTATAATGGAGTTTTACCAAGTGAATGCCAATTCAATCAATAAATTGAAAATAGGATAGTTCTGACGATAGCGTGAGCCGAAATAGCTATCAACTATATTTTTTAAAAATAATTTTGTAGAACTAAAATACATTGCTATTTTTTTCACCGTGTTAAAACTTTGAAACCTTATTTCGTAGGAAAATCACAAGATATACATTAAAATAACTTATTTTAAATAAGTGTTTTTTTTGGAAAATTATGTAAATAAAATTTGGCTTCTTACAAGTGGATTATTTATACAGGATTTGAGAATAAAAACAATATTAAATACTTAAAAAAACCACCTTAAAGGTATAACAAACAATGCTTTAACATTCGGTGGAGTGTTCTTAACTTAACAAAATATTTATTCAAAAACGTATTTTTTATTGTCCGTATTAAATACACCAAGTACTTAATAATAACTTAATTTAACTGGATGTGTTCAGGCAATTTCGTTACGGCTATATTTTGCATATTTTACGCCTTGGAAAGGTTAAAATATACATTCCTCCATCGTGGCAGAGGAAAATAATAATTGGATGACTAAATTATTTCGATATAGACGTTAAATTTATTAACTACTTCCTACGTCATTAATGTTTTGCCATATCATTATTTTGTTGGTAGCAAACAACCTGTTGCCGCCGCCTGTGAGAGCAGTTTTTTCTCATTCTCAACCCTAAATTACCATATTCTTTTCATTTGACTACCTTAAAACGCGAAGTTTAAATAATCTGTCAATCAAAATAATCTCACATCTTAAAAACGCATGAACATAATCAAATTAAATTTAAAACGAATTCAAGCCGGAAAAATACAGCATTATAAAAAAACGTAATGATGAGAATTGTATTAAATTTGTTCCAGGAAAATCCCTCTTTTGATCGCGAGAGATAGGATTTATATACTGTCGCGATAATAAATATTCTGCAATCTACGAGGTTTTTTAAATTATTTTATTTTAATATAGAACAAAAATACCAAACTTGTTCAAGCAAAATCAGTAATGTTTGTACGTACAAATTTACATTTTTATTCTGTTCAAGCGATCCAACGACTTACTTTTGACTGATTTGCGATGATTCTTTTATTACAATGCTCAATTTTGAATTTTGAATTGTTACAATTTTGTACGATTTGTCACTAACGACCCAGGTTTCGCCTTTTGGCATCTTCGGTCCTTCTATCACACGGATGCAACATAACTGACAATGACTGCAAATGAATGCAAATGAACTTACAATGCTCAATATCACAATTTCTGACTCGTGACAAATACAAGAACATAACAGAATTATTATAATAATAAAATCGACACTCTTATATAAATTTTGTTAACTTTAAAATGTTACTTCTGCCAAATGATTTGAATACAGTCTATTCCATATATAAGGTGCACTACTATAATTATATTATATATTCTTACGTTCACTAGAGCCAAGGCTTCACAATAAAAATCCAATTTTGTTATTTTGATATTCTCTGCTTATCAAAGTCTTCATTTTGGATTTAATACTAATGTTAAGAAATTATGTTCACACGGTGAAAAAATAGCAATGTGTTTTAGTTCTACAAAATTTATAAGCTCACGCCTTCGTCAGAAATAGTTCCTAGTTTTTCCGTGTTAAAATGGAGTTCTACCAAGTAAATGCCAATTCAATCAATAAATAATTTTCATTTGAAAAATTAAATGCTTCCTGATAATTTTTAATATGATGTTTTATGTGTATAATATATTTAAACATACAAATGTATATTAAATAAAAATTATGTTTATTTTTAAACAAAATCAATTGCAATATACAATACGTATTGAAAATGATGTACTAATAAACAATATGAGAAAATAAAACGAAAATTTTATTTAAATTTCAGTTTTTTTGGGGTACACTTTACACCGTACAATAAATGGCTGGTCACAGAAGTGTTTTGATATATACATATTATCTTCGCGGCCTTGTACTCTTAATAGTTAACGCTACGCTATGGATATAATAAATACAAATTATAAATTTTATATAATGTAAAAAAAAAAATATTGTGTTATTCAGCATCTCTTAATATATTATGTATAATGAATGTATCGTAATACCAGTAATAGAGTAATATATGGCTCGTTATACCAATTGATGAGTTTGATATAATCTGGTTTTTAAACCTGCATCTACACGTAATAATATATTACATACTTGGACTGCTAATAATCACTAAAAATATACCAAGAGATTTTTTATATTATATGAAAGGTCAAAGCACTTTGAATCGATATTATATTATATATACAGAAGAATATTTAAGAACTCAATTCATCTTCTTTGAAAATATTACGTTTCTTTTTAGGAATTGATATAATATAATGAAGTAGGAGTTTGGTGGCTTGGGAATTTGAAAATAAGTATACTCAATGTTTAAGTCATTTTTATCAATTCGTTGATAAATTAAATTATTATTGAAATTTTTTTTTTTATTTTTGATTATTATGTCGTTGGATCAAATTTTGGATCGAAATTTAGTAGTATGAATCTTGTGTCGCGTTAACCAAATGACTATACTCATTTTGTCAAACAACTATGGCTAGGAAACGATAATTTTAATATTTTCTTTCTCGCAATGCTCCGTTTCAAATATGGGCGATTTATTGGATTTATTGGCGGAAATTGTATACATTACAAACATAAATAAATCAAATGTAATTCAATTAATAATTCCTTCCACACAAGCCCGATAGTAACGGAATCGAATCAGCATTTTTGACTACACCTATCCCTCGATTTCCTCGGTAGATAAGTTCCTGAGAAAAACGTGTAAATCAAAATTGTGTACATTTTAATGTAAAACCGTTTAAATCGAAAAGTACACAAACACGCATAATGTGGTAGGTTTTCTAAAATACATAAATAAAACAAAATTATTATGTACTAGTTTTTTATTTACGAATATGAAGAATTAAAATTTTAAAGTTATAGATTCAAACACAATTTGCGTCGCTGTAGCTGACGCCAAGCTTTAATCAAGGATAAACTACGAATGGCGGCAGGAGACATACGTGCAGTTGAACTCGCCTGCAGTCGAACACGGGCGCACAAACAAATGCAATTGGCGATAACATTGTTTCTGTTGATCATAGCCTTGACTTTTTTAATCCGTGTAAAAGCAAAAACGTGTAGAACAAGTACCGGATAAATCGAGGGATACTTGTAATCGGATCAAAGCGCGTGAAATGAAATGTTTCAGTTTTTATCATTTTAACAGCAATGGTGGTATTTAACGTAATTTTCGTGTAATTTAAATCATTAGATCGATCGTAATAAAATATAATTGGGTGAAATAAATTTATGTATAAAATTAATCATTAATAGCTTTACCTATATATAAACTTTAGGAAAGGTCGAGCTTAACTGTCGTATACTTAGTAAATCTGTTGATTTGTAAGCTTGGGCAAAAAAAAATAGAAAGATATTACTCGGTGAGGGTACCTTTCCGATAGTACGTAATTAATAACACGAGGTGGCGTGCTGGTAATATATCATGGCGCTATAAATTAATGCCAGCAAAGGGCCGATTTTCAAACAAAGAGATCAAAAGATGCCCAATAATTAAGACGTCTAAATGCCAACGCGAGAAGTGCTCGTTTGTTGCGAAGGAAATGTATGAAGGAGGCATCGAAAACATTTTATAATTCAAAACACACGAGAAATAATCAACAATTATTTCCAAAACCGTGTGAAGAGTAGTTATTATAAATAACAAATATAACTAGAAGCATCGTGTTCCTTCTCCTACAATGTTACATATTTAAATGTTTTTATAGAACAGTGGATCTCACGTGAAATTTCACTGTGGCCGTATTATAAACCATTCTATGGAAATGTCTCGTGGCCGCACTAAATGTGATATAAATAGTTTTAATATTTATTTTTATTTAGTGCACTACACTGAATGATCTTTCACAATATTGAGTTGTAGGTAAAATCGACAAAATTAATAAAGTCATTGTTGTTAATTTTTATATAGACTTTATCCATTATTTAAACTCGACAAAATGCTTAATAAGTCTGGTGCATTCAATTAATTTTAAGTAATAATAATTATACAAATTCATTTGTAAAAACACATTTTTTTAAAAATCAATATGTACTATAAAACTGTTGGTGGCCGTAGCAAAATTCTCTAGTGGCCGCACATAAGAACCACTGGAGTAGAACCCACCAAGAGTGGCACTGGACTCCAAAGTAACAAAACATTTTTTTATATTGAATTTTAATTAATAACATTTAATATATACTCAACTACACGTTAAAAAGCGGAATTACATTTTTTTACCGTTATTTTTTTTATTTATTTTTACTCACCTGGTTTTAAAATCGGTATGTAGTGTAAGAATGTTTAATAATTTACTATTTCATGAATATACAAATGCAATATATTATCTTTTCAGACAGTTTTTCTAGTATATTTGTGAGTAATCTGGATCGGAATTAATTGAAAAAAAAAGTTCCCTGAGTGAGTTAAGAAGACGCGTGGTCAGATTCGAGAGTAAAAGTACGAGCGGGTTAGTTTAAATTATATTTTATTTCTTCGTCCGCTCAAAAAAAAAACAAATGTTTCCGACACCTTACCACAGCTTGGTTAATATCTCACTTATACCTGGTAAAAACCGCACGCCATCAACCGTAATCCTGAGGTGTTTTCACGTATCAACTGGCTCGCTGATTCCACCGTCACAGCTGGTTGCCTCGGCGATTTTAAACAATCGTTTTATCAACTACTATCTGTGTTGGCCGTGCCACACACTGGTCTGATATGATGTATCATTCTCTTAATGCAAAACAATGCATTGTTTCTTTATGATGCCACGAGAAAAAAATGTATTTGCATACATTTGACGGACAGCGAACGAAGATTTACGATATCAATTATAATTCATGATTTAAATAGAAGTAAATATCATGACTTTTCATTTGTGCCAAAGGGTCAAAGTTCTTAAAATGGACCTAACATTTCAAAAAAAAACTAAATATCTTTTATAAATTCAACATTTAAAACTGCTCATTTAAATACAATATGTTATTCTTAAGAGAGCGTGAGAGTTATATGTATATTTGATATCGAATTTTAAAAAGACAATTAATTAATAATAAGCATAAAGTTTGTTTACAAACATTCAACTCTCCTAGATTCAAGTTACTCAACAAAACTCGCTAATAAATATCACTAATTAAAGTATTAATCAAATAAGCACCATAAACAATAAGCGAAAAAGTCTAATGAAACTATTTGGTCTTTTATACACCTGTCAAAATGGCGCTGTATATCTTCATAAGAAAATAATCGTAGTTCTTTTTAAAAGACCCATACTTAAAAAATGCAATCATCTGACTGAAAGATCTTTTTTTTGAATCTTGCAACAAAACTGCTATTATGTGGAGGTTTTTTTGTATGTATTATGTAAGTTTTTACAGGCTTGTTATAATGACTGCTTGATGGCTGTTCGATTCGTTACCAAAATAGCCAATTCGATATGATAGCAAATTTTGTGAGGGTTCAACAAACACGTTCAATAAAAAAAAATATCAAAAAAACTTGCTTCTATAAATTACCACCAATCATCCGTTTAACAAAAAAATATGAAATTTTCTACCTAGTTTATGTATGATGAATTTTCTATGTCTATGCCAGAACTAAAATTAATAGACTTGAATTAGTATTCATTACAAATCATTGAAGCTTTGCATGAACCACATTCATTCAATATCAACTCACTAATTGATTTGCTTCTCATGACATACCAACATCTAAATCGTATGGTTGGTACCCAACGGTGTTCAGGATACTTGGATCCCTCTGATAGAAAATATAGGCAAATAGGTTTGAGCATCTTCATGATTCAGCCAGTTACGACGTACCTCCAGGGCTATTGATAAAGCACAACGATTAAATTATTTTCATAAGCCACAGCACACTCATAACGAGTAGTATTGGGCACACCAATTCAATTTTATGACATTCCTTAGAAACACTTGGCGAAAAGTCATTTGTCATTAATAAAACAAAATATATACTGTCTAAAATATATCTTTAGTACTTATTGGTCGTGTTTCGTTCAAGCAATGATATCAACTAAATATGTTAAATTTAAATTGTTACAACCTTGTACGATTCCACATGTTTTGTCACTAACGGCCCGGGTTTCGCCTATCGGCATCGTCAGTTCTGCTAGAATAGTTCAGAAAATGCCGAAAGGCGAAACCCGGGCCGTTAGTGACAAAGCATGTGGAATCGTACAAAGTAGTAACTATTCAAATTTGATATTGAAATTTCATCATGCACCTTCAGTCGATATCATAAATTAACTAAATATGTGTTTTTTTACGAGCATAATATATTTTATTGGTCATTACATCTCTATTCAAGTCAAATAATGACTTTTTGTATCCATACACATTTGAAATTGAATTGAAAATTGTTTTTTTTTTTTACAAAATTGATCAAATTTTCACAAGGATTAATTTTATATTTTGAGAAAGGATATTCGATATAGTTCTGACGATGGCGTGAGCCGAAATAGCTATCAACTATATTTGTTAAAAATAATTTTGTAGAACTAAAATACATTGCTATTTTTTCACCGTGATATTCGATATAAATAAAATATCGGAAGAAAACTGTTTATATTTCCAAATGTTTTGTCACCAACGATCAGGGTTTCTCCTACTCAGATGCACGTGAACTAACAGTAAGCAAATGAACATTTCCTTTAATAAAGGATGCAAATAAATAAATATTATTACACGTAATTAACATCGGAATTAATTTCTCATAAGTTAATTACTCAAAATGCCGCCACAAGCGACCGACGGTTCGTTAGAGACGTTTGGCAAAGGAATTTTGCAGAAGATATTCTTTCTGTAAAAAAAAACATTTACGCATCAAAAATATATATTATGTTATTTTAAAAACACATTTGCTCTATTTCATCTAATGCTTGGATAAAGCTGTATGAATAAACTTATCAAATGAGTTTTCAATAGGGTGTTCCATTTTTTTTCGTCCGCTTTCCGGTCATTTTTCATAGTATTCGTACGGCCAACTAAAATGCCATTATCTCTGCCTATCATATTTTACGTAATTCCGTTCATATATTACCTACAGTTGGGTGACCGTTTTCTGCAAAGCTAGAGGTTTTTTATTGAGCATGTACACAACTAATCATACTAAGCTTTTATCTTCAGTTCCCCTGAACTAATCGCTGTGCCGTGATAATTTATCGAACAGGCGTGATCTCGTATATATTTCTACAAAAAGTTAATCAGCTGTGGAATTATAATAAAACGTAAGCTTTGAAAGATATGACAATATAGTGTCCATATGTATCTATATTTTCATTTCTACCATTGATCATTTTTTTGGAAAATTAATTATATGTTGTATTTTTATGCTGTCCATCACCGATAACTGCTGTGTTATAATTTAACTATTTACTGATTATTTTCAATTACCGTTGCCTGGTTACAAAAGAATGACAATAATGAGATTTTATTCTAATTATTTCAGATACGATTTTTGCTAAAACTCACGTCATGTTTCACAGTTTTCCTCCTATAATATGTATTTTAATCATTCAATTTGCTTTATGATTCCATTAAATTAAAAGGGATAACCCTGATAAACCTAAACCGGATAGTTCTGACGATGGCGTGAGCCGAAAAGCTATCAGCTATATCTTATAAAAAAAATGTAGAACTAAAATAATTGCCAATTCATTCAATAAAAGGGATAAATTAAATCTGGTTTTTTCTGCTTCAAATACTCTTTATTAATTGAAATGTAAATATTTGACTTTAAAACAAAATGTTTATACCAGAAAAAAAAGTATCTCGCTCTTACTATTATCGCCGCATCCTTTCCTTGTAAAACACCAACGACTTAATCAGACTACATGCCTAATAAAGTTGTCCAAAAATTTAAATGCCGACCCGATAATCCTTCGCCCGGTCCCGAATCCGCACCTGCCCTGTCCGTCTCATTTTATTTATTTACGTCTCGCCACAAGCGGATGTTGTGAGTCTTTAAGGAAATCAAGCGTGATCAAGTGTGACCCCTCCTTTATAATACATCTATTATGAACATCTAGAATTTTACTTACCCGAATAGATTTTAAGTAGTTTTTTTTTTTTTAATTTTAGGAAATCATTACAAATTCTAAGTACTGATATTTCTTCTTGTGGGATTGTTTGTATTTCGTTGAAGTGTTTGGTAAAATATTTCTATTCAAGATATACCCACTTTCTATTTTGAAGATTTTCAAAGCTTTTATCTTACATTAAAATACCACAACCGTGGAAAACTGACAAAAAAAGAGTATAAGAAAAAAAATCAACGGTAAAATTCTTAACAAATAAACGTATTTAATATTATTTCTCAAAAACTTGTTAATTCCGCGAGTATCAAGAAACACCAGTTGCAAGACAATTAACGTGTATACATTTGGTTAAGAGCAAAAGAGATTTTGAGTTCTTTATTACAATCTTTAGAAACTTATTTGAAAAAAATCATTTACAAAATAAAATAAAATTTTAAGCAATCTAGTACGGTCTTATTAGTTAATAAATACAAATTAAAAAATGAAAAGATTTGAAGACTCTGGAATGAGATAATATCAAATTGTAATAATAAGTAAATGTAACATTCTCGCATATTTTATACGAGAATTAAAGTATGAAGGCAACAAATAAATATTTAATTATCTCAAAAGTTCTCTAATTAATTAGAAAATAATTATTGTCTTGTCAGTTTATTTTCAGAAAACAGTGCTTAAGTTTATAAAAATATAAGTTTTATTAAACTATATTCAAACATTATTTATTAATTCGTGTAACAGAATTAGAATAAATTAATGACAATGTTTTGGAGAATATTACAGAAGAATTCGAATAGTTTTTTTCAAGCTCAAACCAATAATAATAAATCGTTGTTTAGTCAATTATCATTAAGGCAAAAATTTATATTGTTTTTTTTATGTAATTAATGGTGTATTCGAAAGCTTGGCAAATTTTCTTTCATCGCTAAATTACCAAAAATGTAGGGCATGTTGGCAGTGTATGTTTATTGTTTATGCCATAATTTTCCCCTCAAAAATGGGAAATGTCTAGACGTGAAGTATTTATTCCTCCAGTAAGCTATTACGCAGAACAACAGCTGCTTTTCTCATAATAAAATTATTTAGATTCGCATAAATTTGTAGTTTACAACAAGAAAAAAACAAAATATCATTTCTTAATCGGCTCTTTTGTTTGAAGTTTGTTTTATTTTAGCAAATTTGGATGTAAGTATCATCAGTTGTATTGAATTGTTAACAATAAGTTACTTTAATCGTTTTTCGAACCACGCCCACATTCGATGTATTGTATTTGATGATTTGAATATTTAATTGATATATTGTTGATATTTGTTTTTACGCGACGGAAAAATGTTTGCTTTTTTTATACGCTACACTTGCGAGCTTTTTTCATGTCCAATAGTTTTACATACTTTGATTTTTTATATATAATAAGAATATATTCTACACCTATGCAGCCAAATATTCTTTCGTTATCCCTACAATTTTAACATCAACACGTTCAAAGTAACACACATAAAAAAAACCTCTCATAATGTTACGGTTCTTTCATTTTACCACGATGAAAAAAAAAATAGCAATGTGTTTTAGTTCTACAAAATCATATTTTTTTAAGATATAGTTGATAGCTATTTCGGCTCACGCCATCGTCAAAACAATGAATACTTAAACGAACATTTGCTTATCTATACAGCTATGTAGAAAAGGTACACAGTAAATCTTCTTTCCTGTTTTTACAACCTAGCTTGCTTCTTGCTCGCCTATAAAACTAAAAATGCGGCTATATCAATAAGTTTACATATGACACGAAAATGGTCTATTACATAAACAAAGAAGCACCCCGCAGAGGGTTATGTAATGGTGACCGACATATATTACTTGTTCATTAAGAATCCTTTGTTATATTTAATATATATTGATTTCCAGCGGTTCTTTCATTTTATTCTCAAGTTTTCTTCTACGTATTTATAATATTTGCGAGCCTCAAAGAATCGAATTACGAAATTTGTTCTGTACAGCCATTTAATTGATAATTAAAATTCCAACTTATATTATTAATGAATCCAAGAAAGTATTATATAATTAAATAAAACAAATGTTTTTATTTCGATAATAATATTGTAAGTTGTATAAATTTTAATGCCTTAATTACTGTGTAACTCAAACTTATATAACTCGACATATCTACATCTAAAATAGTACCACAGTCATTATGACGTTTTGGAATGAATAGACATTATGTGTATAATTTATGTTTGTGCCGAAGTAATATTTTTGGAAAACGATTAGAGCCGTTACGATTGTCTTATTTTATATCTTTACAGCATGAAACTTTTTATTACCATCAGCTTGTCCTAAAAAAAACTTTTATAGTTAAGTTTTATACGATAACTTTCCATCGTTTTATGTGAAGTGAAAGTTCTGCGACCATTTAAGACGTCATATAAAAACGTAAATTTTGATTTAGAACATTTGGCAATATGCCTTGCAAAATAACGTATAATAAATTCATAAAAAAACCTTTTGATTTTTAGCTTAATTTATTCAAAAATTAATACCGAAAAAACTCACCTTGTTTTAGATTACCAGTATTAATCATTTTTCGTCTTGATTATATTAAACATATTATATACCTATTCATTAAATCGATTACTATTTAAAAAAAATATACCGGAAATTAACTTTACTACACGTCATTATTATTAAACACATGCTAGTTTAGTAATATAGTATAAACACCACTTTTAAAACTACATGCGTATAACTAACAGTATACAATTGTGAATATTGAGAACGTACAATGAATGAGTAAAACTTCGTGAAAATATTAATTCGATTTAATTTTGTTTTATTAAAGTTAATCCCACGTTCTGAACAAACATAATATAATTGCGGTGACCATACCTTTAATATGATCTTTTAACATCTTAATTTTCAAGTTTTACCTGAGTTTTCTCAAAATGTTAGCAAAATTTTAATTTTAAATTATTTCAAAAATATTTTTTTATAATCTTAAAAAGTATAAAGTTTTCGTTGGTAAACCAAAGCCTCGTTTTCTTCTAATTAACAGACTGACATATAAAAATAATTTTTAAAAGAGCTACTTTATTTTGCCAATAAACAGATATGACACATTTGTGACTCTCAAACACTTACAACATTTTCTTGACTACTCTGTATATCATCTGCTTTTAAATCACATCCATTCCTTAAATAGCTACACTATTTTTTTAAATAACAAATTAGCATTATCAGAAGATGATCATAAAATATTCTAAGGAAATAAGTACTTAAAAATGTTGTTATAATTGAAAATATCATGCCTTTCCATCAAGAAGTGACAGTCAGCACCTTAAGTGTGAATTGTTTGCAGTTTAAATACGCAGATAGATGCAAAAAAGATGGTTCAATTAAGTAATATTTTGAGTACAAAATATATTTGCTTTATTCCACTTATGCGTAAATGCATGGTTGACTTCATATAAAGTCTACACCACATATTAAACTTGTGTACCCTGAATGCCACTAGAATTGCATCTAGTTGTAGTGGTGCGTTTATCAGTGATACGCCACATTTTCTCGCAATTATCTCATTACGAATTTTTTGACTTTATGTGGTTGTTTTTCTATTATCCGATAGTTAGCATTACTTACAGCCAATTATTTCTGTATTGAACTAAATTATTACAACAACTTTTCCTTAAGTGATTGCAAATCATAACCCTCTTAGACTGCATAAGCGTGTCTTACCGGTGTTTTAGTTATAAAACTTAAATATCGGTTTTAACAATATTTTAGTGATATTTTGTTATTTAATGGTAACAATGGAGTTATTAGTTAAAAGTCCGCGCTATCTATTGGTTAGATAAATCAACAGATTCCAGAATTGACTATTAATATAATTTAAAACAATACTTTATTTCGAAGAAAAATATTTTTTAAGAATTTATGAATACCGTTGTCAATGTGAATGTTGGAGATTAAAGCGTATACATTTATGATTTTACTACGTTGCCGATACGATACAAGAGGGTAGGAGGGATATGGAGCCAAAATCACATCTAAGTTTCTTGATTTTAATCATTTTAAATAAAATAAGATATTTATTGAATATGATTCAACGAAATTGTTAAATATGTTTTCATGCATATCAAAATAAACGTTACGAGACTTAGCATTTGACCATCCCTAATATATATATACATAATATTACGTATCGACAAATTTACCCCATTTACTGATAAGCAGTGGATATTCTAACACCAAATATTTAAAAAAAATATTTAAGGCTGTCGAAATCAAACAAAATTATGGAGATAATCAGGACAAATCAGGATATATGAAAATAAAAAAAAAATGTTTATAAAAATATTTTATCACTGCTGAAATCCAATATGTTTAAGTATCAACTATTATTATGCTGCAATCTTCCCCGTGTTGATAGTTAATACCTTAGCAGTCTAGGTTAATACACTAAACGGTTAAAACAGCTCGCGTGCCGCAAATATTCATTAACTTACGTTTGCTGCACTCTGGATCGAGTTTACTCTTTGAGAAAATTAATAACGATACCGTTTAAAATTTCATAAAACGCTTTGACGGAATTCAAATAGGCATACCTCTGCCCAGATTAATAGTGTCAGAGTGAGAGTACCCTATACTCCTCCTTCTTCCTTCCTCAAAAGCGACGACATATTATTATTAGAAAAGTTATATTGTGAGTTTTAGACACCGACATACATAATAAGTTATGGTAGTAACTTTTTGATAACCAAATAACTGGCGAGCATGGAATATAATTTAAAAAATGTCTTGTTTCTTCACCCCAGGTACTGAATGAATTACAAAAAAGTGTTCCATGTTCAAAAAATATAGTTGTTGTTATTATCATTATGAATGCTTAGTGATTCTGGAAAACAATTTTAGACGTAACCAAGTAGTGAACGCTCTTTTTTGTCTTACTCGATAGATGTCTTTTATACCCAGTAACGAATAAAACTCTCGGAATTCATTTTTTATAACAATGAGCATCGCAATATGTGGGCTATACAGAGACCCCAATTATGTGGCTCGTGGGTTCATGAAATAATTCACACCAAGCTCGATCTTTGACTGTACACGTTGTGCGGTGCACACGGGCGGCCAAACATAATTTTGTTCAATATGATTTTTTAACCATAATGACATATTTATTAAAATTCAAGTTCCTTACTTTGGCTTGATAAGCATTTTAGGTAAGAACCAGTTGTTTATAGTGAAGTCCAGTAGAAGAGAAGGCACAGCAGTAATTTATTTCGGTTAGTATAACGATAAATGAAGTAACACGGTGAAAAAAATAGCAATATATTTTAGTTCTATATTTTTTTTTATTTCTAAGATATAGTTGATTGCTATTTCGGCTCACACCATCGTCACAACTATGATTAAACGAACATTTGCTTATCTATATATAGCTATGTAGAAAAGGTACACAGTAAATCTTCTCTACTGTTTTTACAACCTAGCTTGTTTCTTGCTCGCCTATAAAACTAAAAATTGTAAATGAAGCTAAAAAGGCGGCTATATCAATAAGATTACATGTGGCACGAAAATGGTCTATTACATAAACAAAACCACACCCTGTAGAGGGTTAAGCAATGGCGATGATGATCAATGAATAAAGTAACTTCTTAGCACAGTCAAACAATGATTTTCCAATCGATTTATAGATTATCAACGAGATATCTTCACTACCCAATCCCCACGCATATGTGACACAGTTAGAAAAATAATGATTTATTTTCTGTTATTAATGACTACTGTTAAAAAAATCTGTAGATATGGCCTACCATAGAATCAGACGTAATTTAAAATATATTTACCGATACATTTTCTGTGTTCCGATTAAAAAAAATATATTCATAACACCAGAAGACAGTTTAATGTTAATTTAAAAACAAACCAAAAAAAACTCATGACGGATATCAAAATATTATTTTAACTTAAATTCTCTATGCATCGTTCGGGTGTGTTGATGTGTATCATCACAAAATTATACCTGTGTTGGTGAAAGCACAAAGCCGGCGGTATGATATTAAGCCATTATCATTACCTCTGTGTCTGTGAACTCTTCGATATTGTTTGTGTTAGTGTAGCCAGTGTTGTATCTCAACGGAAAACAAATTTGCAATACTTTTGAAATTGCAATCATATTATTTTGTTAAATAATTAGAATTATATCAATGTTTTATAATAGCTAAAAATGAAAATAGCTTTTTAACAGTATAATGCCAAATAGGAACGAAAAACAAGTGTTCTTAATAAAAAAAATAACGGAACACATTGTGTTTATAGTCAGGAGGTTAATGCCAATATGAAGTCAGACATTTTTTGAAATTGTTAGAACATATAAAACTATTGTATTACACGTTTTTTTCAGAACACCACCGTAGAACAATCGTTGGAAAATCTTTTATAAGATATATTTACAACAAATCGG
Organism: Himalopsyche japonica; assembly: GCA_028555115.1. Taxonomy (NCBI): domain Eukaryota; kingdom Metazoa; phylum Arthropoda; class Insecta; order Trichoptera; family Rhyacophilidae; genus Himalopsyche; species Himalopsyche japonica. Next base: position 30,203 of record JAHFWJ010000766.1, read on the forward strand.
CGAGTTCCTAATTTTAAAAGAGATTTTTTTTCTATTATTCACAAATCTTTATTAAGGTGTTAGCTGTCACTTGTTGATAAAAATGCATGATATTTTAAACGCAAATAACGAAAACACATTTTTTTGTACTTATTACCACAACATATTTTTGGATCAGGACTGATTGATTTGAGTTGATAATGCTCGCGATGAGCAAAACCGGTCCTGATCAAAAAATGTATTGTAGAAATAAGTACTTACAAATGTGTTTTTATTATGAAAAAATAAAAAATTTTAAATCTTTAACAAAATATTTTTTTAAAAAACTTAGAACGTTATATTTATCAAATGCATGATGTTATATGTGTTTTATAGTTTTCTTTAATAATATATTAATAAATAATCATATTCAAACGTAATGATCATAGTCACAAGTAAAAAAATATTTTATCTATAGATTTGTCTTGACATTCATGCACCACTGTATTAAGTAAGGTGTATTATTTCCGTGTGTGTATGCTGTCGTAGTTATTTTTTATTCGCTTGTAAACTTGCTTGGCTTACACTGAACACCTACAGTATGCAGTCATCTTCGTTCATAAACGTACTCTCGTATGAAATGTGTTTAATTTTAGTTAGCTATACGCCTAAGGTTTAGAACGACTGGTGTACAGACAATAATAATTATTTACAACTATAAATCCGCATACCTGCAACATTAGTGATACAACTCAAATTATGAAAAAAAAAAAAATATTTTAAGAGACAAGTTAACATATAAAACGAGGGCAGTGAGTTGTTAGATATGTTCTGTGGCGGGAATATTGTGGACGTTTATTTTTAATATAACAATGTATTTAATAATTATGTTGTTCTACGTGGTACGCTAATGAATTTGGTCGTAGTTTTATCTATCATATGATAGAGAAAATCGCAATCTTCTTGCATCGACATAAAAAAATCGCTAGTATTTTTATCATTTTCAGCTGAAAATTTCTCTTTTTATTAAAAATCATTTAAATATAATTGATTTTTAAGCATAACTATGTTAACGGTGATAACACACTCATAAATAAATTTTCCAAAACTCTTTATCTATAATGTTTTTAAAGCTTTTAAAAATATCATGCTTAAAATTCATATACTCGGATTAAAACTTTCGTAAAATAGAAATTAAAAACTTTTTAAGATTGTATTTCTATAAAAATACTAAAAAACAGTCTTATGCACGCTGTGTAAGTTTTTTGTTGAACAAAAATCCGTTGAAAATACGATTTATTTTCATTTTAAGTTTTGATTATGAATCCTGAAAAATGTGTGAAATTAATTACGAGTTGAGGCTATCCTCACCCAAAAAAAATTACGAGTGCAAAGGGTTAATATTCGATCGGAAGAACTGCATTAAGAAAAGGTTAATTTTAAAATAACTCTTTTGGTATAATTTCATCTTCAGATTCAGATAAGCCATATTGTTTTTGATTATAAAATAAATAAGGTATTATAAGAAATGTGATATTTTTTCGAATTTCCAAATAATATAAAGATAAAGTCGGAATGTTTTTTATAGTTGATTCAACCATTGTTATATACATTTGTTTATATACAATATTATAAGAGTATTAATTGTTTGCCAACGCCTAACTAAATCCAACTGTATTGAGATGTTACAATGCTGTAGGAGCAACATAAGTGAACACTCATTACATCGTGTTGTTTTTGCTATACTTCAAATCAAGGGGCTTGAGCGATATAAAATCTTTATATTTGATCAATTAAATTTCTTATTTTATCTACAAATAATTTTTGATTTACTATTCGCCCAGTTGCATGATCACTATAAAAGTAATCTTTTTAAAGTTGTATTTTATAGATACAAAAAAAATGTTATCATATTTATATGCCGACAAAATATTACACATGTGAAAGAAAACATTACATCTCACGGCAATTCAACTTTCAGAGAACGTAAAATACACAAAATTTTAAACAGAAATATACAAGTAGATCGGAATTAAATATGTTATGACTCTCAAAGCAAAATCAATAGCCTTATCTTAAATGTATCATAAATATCAGTGATAATATATTTCGCCTTTTCAAGTCATTGTTTTTTTAAAATTTGAAAATCTTTTCGTACAATTGATGATATTCACTGAAGGTCCTTGATGAAAAGTCATATCAAATTTGAAATGCTTAAGCTTTGTACGATTCCACATGTTTTTTTCATTGGCCACTCGGGTTTTACCTTTCGGCATCTTCAGGCATTCGTCAGTTCTGTTGCATCCATGTTATAGAATACCTGAAGATGCCGAAAGGCGAAACCTGTGTCATAAGTGACAAATCATGTGGAATCGTACAAAGTTTAAACGATTTAAATTTACAAGTTATTGATTTTTAATATCGATCGATAATTGAGTTCTATCAAGGTATGCTATTATAAGCTATCGATCAATCATCAAGATTCCGCTCTTAAATCTGTATATTGAATCCAAGCTTTGGATAGGATGAGACCAAAAACACCAGCATCTAGAAGCATCGTCCATCACCATCAACCATGGGCATGTCCTAAGATTAAGCATCGTGTTGTTGTTCCGTGCTTTGGCAGTTACGTTAAACTCGGAGACTTTGTCTAAATTCAGTCGCCGTCAACTTTTGCTAATGCAGGTAAAAAAGCAATGCAATCTTAATATATCGCGGATGTCTATCATGGTTTATTACGTTCACATTAACAGATTACATCGCGGCAATTACTCGCTATTCTTAATATTTTTTTTAGTCGAAAAGTAGTTTAAAAATCACGTTTATCCTTAAAAAATCGTTACGATCAAAATAAACAATACCATAAAGAATTTTATATACTTACACGTATTTCATACCATGCTCCACGCAGAATAGATTAAAAGTTTTTGTCTACCGAATGAAAAAACTTTTTTATCTTTATGCCGGCTTAAATTTTATAATTTTAAATATAACGTTTGTGTTACATTACTAGAACAGGAAATCTTGACATTAGAACTTATAAACGTTAAAATTGAAAATTGTCGTAAAGTGGAGAACCGTACTTATAGTCAAAATAAAATCTTTAAATGCACAATACTGTTGATCGTTGTAAATATCATAGTTGATGTAAAAAAAGAATAGCCAGAACGACATACGGTGCAAATATTACGTTGCTAATGTTCACCGTTTGAGACGAGTTCTTGTTACAGATAAACAGCTATTATACCGATTGAATTAAAATACAACTAAATTAGCCTTCTAACGTTTTAGGAATTCACTATAACTTAGGTTTAAGCACTTTTTATTTCTACCATTAATTACCGGACAGACTATACGCTATCGGACTCTTCCCATTAAATGCTAATTCAATCGATACTCAATCTTATATTATATATTGTAAATTTCTTTTACATGTCAGTTCCATCCACCAATAAATTAGTCACGCTTCCTTAGGTATACGGGAATATAAATAAATCAACAACAAAAAACTCAACCCCTGTATCACGTACCAAAGAATCCCTCCTTGTTGCCGGAATGGCGGGATATGAATCGAGACCCTACCATTCTGAAGTCGGCTTGTTCCGCAGGTGATTTTTTGATTTTCGAACGTCTCTCCATTGGTTGTGCGCTGTTCTCGTCAATTACCTTTCCCGCCATAATGATAATGCATGTAATGGCCGACAGCACACAGGTATACACACGCGCACACTATCAACATGGCCAGATAATATTTTTCCACATGTAATTCTACGTGAGACTGGCCCATTAAATGCGGAATAGTGTGTCGGTTTGGCCTAGTATATTCTATATAACTGTTAACTATTGCCACATCCAATGTTTCTTAATAGATTTATGATATTTTTCACAGGCTTCAGTTTTATAAATTTTATCAAATTCTGAATGTTAGAAATTTCCAAACAAAAGTTAATTTTTCATTCAAATGATTTCCACATCAAATATGGAAAATTATTTTACTTTGCAATGAACAATTTTCACCGAGAGCTTTTTTCATGTCTATCGACAAAATATTGTTTTCCGTGCGACAAGAAAAGCATGACGGTTAAAGACTTTGCATTATGTCATTGTTTTCTATTTATTTTTTGTGAAAATGGGGAACACTGTAAAGCGGAACACATATAAAGCTTTTAAAGAGATCTAATAGTAGGTTAAATAAAACATGTATATCTTATTTAAAATATTTGAACCGTTTCCTGTATCCACCTAAGAAAGCAGCCCATTCGTATAAAAGAGTATAGTTAATAAATAATATTGTTTTTTACTCACCAATCAAGTGACACCAAATCAATTCCAAAAACTACAATCAGTCTCCGAACTACATTCAAAAATTCTATTTAACATAACTTAATTGGTTTAGATGCATCCTTAAAAAGCTTAAGATTAGCCAGGATGATGTGCACTCTACTATAATACCGTATTATATATATTCATTCATTTGATGACAGTTAACTTGTTTTATTTCACTTTAATATAAAACCTAAGCCTACAATGTAATAATATGATTATGATACGTTTTAATAAGTCATAAAAAGTCACACGGATTTCAAAAGAGTTTTGATATGGTATTTTAACAAAAATAAAAATAATTTAACCATTTAAAAATAGATCCATAGATAATCTGGAATTCGATATGAAAAAGTATGACAAAGAAAATTTTATGGAACACATATAATAAAACTAATATTATTTTTTTTCTACCCTGGCGCCTCCTTTGAAACCCGTAAATAATAACGTATAACAATCATTATTTGTCGCTCAATATTATTAAAGGAGTGATACTCTTAAAGCTTTCTTTATGAAAGGTGAGCTGAGTAATATTTTAAATATATTTCTAAATTAAACTAATATTTATCCTACGGTCGATATTGATTATCTTTGTATATATTGTTCTGCTAATAATTATGGCATCACATACCACATTCAACACGGTGACAAAATATTTTGTCCAAATTTAAGATCGCGCTTTCAAAAACTAATTATTATCTATTTGTGATTGATAAATCAAAATACATGCACTATTAAGTAACGCTTCTTTTTTAATCAGTTAAACGACGCATTTTTTGAAAAGTAAATTTTACAGATAGTACAATTTAACTACTGCTTCAGTTAATGATATCGACTGAAGGTGCTTTATGGAATTTCAATATCAAATTTCAATTGTTACAACTTTGTACGATTCCACATGTTTTGTCACTAACAACCCGTGTTTCGCTTTTCGGCATCTTCAGGCATTCTATCACACGTATGCCACACGGCTGACGTAAAATATACAGAATCGCATTGAAAGGGTTTTACAACAAATATTAAGCAACTAACATTAAAATATAAATTGGCTTTTTTATTATTTTATAGAAATACCTACTTATTTCAATCTATAAGTAAGTGGTTAATCTAAGGGTAAGTGTTTTCCTGTAATTAATACCTTTGGTATAAAGACGATGCTAACTGTTATTTTACGTCAGTTCTGTTGCATCCGTGTGATATAATGCCTGAAGATGCCGAAAGGCGAGACCCGGGTCGTTAGTGACAAAACATATGGAATCGTATGAAGTTGTTACTATTCAAATTTGATATTGAAACTCCATCAAGCACTTACAGTCGATATAATAAATTCTCGTCATTGATTTCTTTTAAAAATTAAAATTTTCATAAAAACAACTTGTCAATTTATTTAGTTAAATATGAATTACTTGATATTTTTGAGACCTGTATCGATTGTTAACTATTGTCACAAACTTTATCAATTGACGGTTAGTAATGAATTTCCTTTTAATACCTAAAACTTTTGTCAAAATTTTACTTGAAATTTGAGTTCTGTTACATCCGTGTGATAAAATGCGTGAAGATGCCGAAAGGCGAATCCTAGGCCATTAGTGACATAATATGTGGAATCGTACAAATTTTTAGCAATTCGAATTTGCTACTTTAATATTTAACAAGTAACATATATATACACCCAGTCCTTTTTTACGCAATACATTGGTTCCAGAAAAAGGCGCGTAAAAAACATCGCGTAAAAAAATCACAACTTTTACGCAATTGCATTACATTTCTTTACACACCCTAAAACATAAATTCGCATAATATCCGATACATTAGTCTACACTACACTAGTATGCATATTTAAAAAAATGGAATTCTATACAAAATTAAGTTTTAAAAATATACATATTTTTTATTTAAAAAAATAATGAAACGTACAAGCCTAGCATCATATACAAATTTCTTCTTTAAAACGATTTTGGGGAAAAAATCGCGTAAAAACGAATGAAAGGCGTAAAAAATGTAACGGTGCCATCCAAAAAATCGCGTATAATCAAATTCGCGTAAAAAAAGGACTGGGTGTATGATATAATCGACTTCACATGGAATATTCAATTTAAAATGTCAAAGTAATATTTTCAATAGAATTTGTTACAAGGCATTCAACTTATCTGAGCTTACCTCGCAAACTGAAAATTCTGAGTTGCTGTATCGCAGCCTTTTGTTAATTATTATTTCCCTCGTTATGGCATCATTATAGTCGTGTAGCGGGTTTCATAGAGAGCTCCACTCGAACCAAGCTGTCACATAAAACAGCCCTATAAAATAATAATTATTTCTGCACTTTCCACATGACCAAAAAAAACATGATTATTGGATATAGGAATTGAATAACATCATAATATTCTTTTCTTGAAATTGTTTGACTTCATTTTTTTACAATTTACACAACAAAAAAAACTGAATCAATGTTCACTTTAAAGGTGTTAACTGTCACTTCTTGATGGAAAGACATAATATTTTAAATAATAAATACACATTTTTTAGTACTCATTTCCACAAAATATTTTTTGATCAGGACCGACCCCTAATGGATTATTGATTTACCTAAATTTTATTTGAAATTCTTATTAAGTGATTATGACCTTTTAATTTTTATTCTTATTTATATTATTTGTATCAATATTGTATGATTTCTTGTAAATTGTTTCTTAGTTCTTGAACCCATTGTTTTTTGCACCTTTAACTTAAATATATTGTATACATATTGTAGAATGTACGTTTAAACATAGTTCTGACGATGGCGTGAGCCGGAATAGCTATCAACTATACCTTATAAAAAAAATGTAGAATTAAAATACATTGCTATTTTTTCACCGTGTTATAATGGAGTTCTACCAAGTAAATGTCAATTCAATCAATGCATTTTTTATACTCTTTTGTTCTCGTATTGATAAAAAAAGTCTCCAAATCCAAATAGCCTACTCATACTGCAGCAGTCGCTTGTTATTCCCAAAAAATTCATTACGTGTACTTTGAAGCGTTCCTTTATTAACATATTATCAGTTACAAAAATAATTATACACAGAAATAAATCCGTCCTATCTTACCAGCGTTTATCTCATTAGCTATTTCGTCTTGTTCGTTAAAATCTTTTAATGGACGGATATAGGATACCCGTTAAGTGAGAAATGAGTCTTGTGGCAATTAAAATTGTGTTTCTTTGTTTCGGTCATAAAACTGGAAAAAGATTGGAAACGGCACACTGCACTTTGTCGCAGAGTAGTTTGTCAAAAGATTTATAGTAGAGTTATCATACCTTGTAAATAATATAACAATTTAGTCATTTCTTTCAATAAAATTATTGTGTAATTATCATCTAAATGAAACGTTTTTCACTTATGAGATATAAAAGTTTTGGCTTTACAATTAATTATTTAGCTTTCGTATATAATTATGCAAATAAGCCTGGGGTTCTAATAATTGAAACTTAAATAAAAATTTCAATATCAAATTTAAATAATCAAAACTTTGTACGATATGTACGATAGTGACAAATCAAATGGAATCGTACAAAGTTTCAATAATTAAAATTTATTAACACAAGAATTAATAATATTGGTCAAAAATACTGCCATTTTCACTGTATAACTGTTTTTCGCAAGTGTAATCTTTTACATTTGTCGAATAAAGAAAATTAAATTTGACCAGTACCTAGTAATATTCATACATTTATAATATGGCACATATTTCAAAAAACTGCTTAACAGAATCAATTATAAATATTCTACCAAAATTTCGTGTTCAGTCTTATGAAATAAACTCAAATACATGCATCTAGATTTAAGCTAGTAGAGTACACAATATTACGAACAGGTAGACAATAAAATTTTAAATAAAGGTTCCAGAATAAAAAAAATAACATTTTAAATACCTCGTTATTATGTTACACTTCAATACCTGATATTAAAAAGAGACCCGTGAAAGGGGTATTGTAACGAACTGCAAGAAACTCGATTTTTAACAAGACTGTAAATATATGCTAAATCACCCCCAAGGGACAAGCAGGGCTAAAATCATTTGCGCGAAACTTTGTGCTTGGGAGCTCTAACGTTTTGAATAATAATTTATTATTTGTATTGCCCTTATTTTTAATGGATTAAAAGCAATTCAAAGATTCCTATACCACTTACTGGATTATATTTTAATACATATCAGGAACTAAATAAGCAATTTGCTGCTTGCCTAGGGGTAAGTGTTTTCCTGTAATTAAAACTTCGGTATATAGACGATGCTAACTGTTTATTTTACGTCAGTTATGTTGCAGCCGTGTGAAAGAATGCCTGAAGATGTCGAAAAGTGAAACTCGGATCGTTAATGACAAACATCTGGAATCGTACAAAGTTGTAACAATTCAAAAAAGTTATTCATTAATAAAAATAAAATAGATAAAAACAATTTCTAACAGATCAACAAAAATATATATGTTCAATTATTACTCTTGTTTCAACAGTCTTGTCCACATCTCGAAAGAACATCTTACTTTACATTTATGTTTTTAAAATGTGCTAGTTATGTATTTATAAGACGATGGCCATTCTAATACTACTTTATTTATGCCTTAAAGACATAATAAATTGTTACAGATAGCTTATTTTATCTTCTATTGCCTTTTATTAATCTCACCCAAGGATGGCTTGATTTTTTTACACTACTAGTATATATTTTATTTAGAGAGTAAAATAATCAAAAAAGGTTTACCGCAACTTGATATCTGTTATTTGACAGGTATAGTTCTCAGTGAGGGTTAATTTAGCGTGATGTTAGTCTTTGCCTCGTTAGCCCTTAAAGTCGTTGTAAGGTTTACCTTAACAGGTTGGTAACTTTGCATCAGTTTTACTGCTTAATACCTGCTTGCAATAATTATGCAGTAGCGTACGCATGCGTAATTTCGTATTCGAAAACGAGCATCTGAATAACAATCAAAGATTCTTTAAAATCCAACAAACAAGACTACAACTACAAGTTGAGAGCGTATGGATACTATCCATGGCTTTATCCACCTGACTTTCTTTAAGGTATTCTCACATTTAGAAGTTTGGAAAATCAAAGAGAAAGTACCTGGCTACATATTTCTTTAAGCTTATACAAGGTCAAAATCAGAATTCTGCCATCTTTGATAACATCAAATTGTAGGTTCCAGATTTTTTTTATTGTTCTGGACATTCTGGTTATTAGTAAATATAGAACCAGTCTATCAATGAGGTTTCCGGCGGTAAGAACATAAATGCTCAACAATATTGCTTTGGACGCTAGCATAGTTTTTTAATGTATTAAGTAGATTTTATTTGGTTGATTTCCTTGATACCAATCAATGTGACATTTTTTAAATATTTTCAGTATTACAGAAGAAATAAATTATTTAAAATTTTTGAAACGCATAAATACAATAAATTTCGAACGCGATTTTAGCGGTTATATTCTCAAATTTATTGACAGTTAGACACAAGTAGTACCTAGACAGTAATGATTTTTATCGTTAAGCGTTATTCATATCGTATTTCTTCTATATATCTTAATAAAACGCAATGTTTAGAACTATTTACAAAATTTTATATTTTAAAATCAGGACCGCATTTGTATGTTATATGATTACCTGCTAATTGTTTTTTCAATTCTTGTACCTGGTAATTATTAACTCTAATATTTTTTACAAAAATCCTGTTCTTAATTTTTTTGTATCACTTTATAAGCGAAACCGGTCCTGATCTTGATTAAAAATGCGGAAATAGTTCTGTCAATTGTATATTATTATTTCAATACAATGCATTTACACCAAGAAGTTGATGTTATATTATTGCAATATATAATTGTGTGTTGACATAAGTATTCAATATAAAATAAACTTGAAAGGATAATTTAATAATCAATGTATTTTCCTACTTTACACCACTGGTTATTGCAGTGAACATAGCCTTAATTAACAGGGTACTAAATACAATAACTGCCGTCATATAAACTATATCCATTACAAAAATCATTACGCTCTGCGTGAAAGTGTCAATTTTAATTTTCTACGCTATGGTATTTCATAAGCACAATATGTTACATTTGAGTATAGACTAAGTTGTGTTAACACATTATTATATATACCGAGACGATAAATGTATAAAAATTTTCATACAGAAAGTAAAGACTTTGATTTTGTAAAATGCTAAAGTTTCCCCATTCGTATCGGGAATCGCCTTGGTTATTGAAGTTGTTTACAAAGCGCGTTCTTACAAACATATACATACACGTACAACAGCAAATTGACTATTTGAATGAATTCATTATTTCTTTGGGCCATATACAGGCCACGAACCAGGGGTTCGGTATCACTATTGTTAAACCGTTTAATATAGCTGTATAGAAGTGTGTTCCTGAGATTCGAACCTTTATTAACGCATCCAATCAGTAAAAAAATACTAGACACTAGAAAGTAACCATTCCACTGTATGACCGGCAATACAGTGAAATTAATAGTTTATTGATTGAATTGGCATTTACTTGGTAGAACTCCATTATAACACGGTGAAAAAATACGTGTTTACATCTTTGTAATAAAGGCTTTAGAACAGAAAAAAATATCAACTATAACAAAAACAAAATCTTAACGAACAAGCTAATATGTGTCGGTCGCCACTTCTCAATCCACTACAGGGGCTGTTTGGTTTCCGTAATAAATATTTTCCGTGCAATATGTAAGCTTATTGATATGGCCGCATTTTTAATTTCATTTATAATTTTTTAGTTTTATTGCTACCAAGCAATAAGCTAGGTCATTGAAACAGGAGAGAAGATGTATTGTCTGCCTTTTCTACACAGCTATATATAGATTAGTAAATATTCGTTTAAGCATAGTTCTGACGATGGCGTGAGTCGAAATAGCTATCAACCATATATTCAAAAAAAAATGTAGAACTAAAATACATTAGTATTTTTTTACTATGTTAAATTAATAGTTGATTGGAATATAAAGTCTTCGCATGAAATAATGTAGATTTCGTAGTTTTTAACACTCCACTGCAATACCGTTAAAAATTTTGAAAGTTTTTATCAAAGTTTTTTTTTTAATCGTCTTTTGTGTGTAGGTTACTTTATTGATTTGTTCCTTTTGCAGGGAGCGCTTAATAGCTTCTTCATTCGGTGATTTGTTTTCCTTTTAGACTTGTCACACTTAGAAATAAAACAACAGATAGAGAAATAAACTAAGCCGAAAAACAAATGGATACAAAACTCTTTGGGATAGATCTGTCTCGAGTGTCTCGACCCAAACTGGCACAACGTTTTTGTAAGTCTACGTCTTGCTGTTTACGTACATTGAGATCCATTGAGACATTTTTGTCCCAGTCTATGGTCATTTAATTGCGTTTTATCAGAATACAAATGCAAATCGGTGCAAACTTGTAATAATTCAAATTTAATATCGAAATTCCATCAAGCATCTTCAGTCGATATCATAAATTACATGATTTAGTATTTATTTCTACGATGTATTTTATAATCAGGATCGTTTTCACCCATTACGAACATTATCAACTAATTATAAAATATATTTTGGAAAAAAAAATAAAAGAAATTGTATTTATTATTCAAAATAATAACATATCTATTGGTTGAATTGGCATTCACTTGGTAGAACTCCATTATTACACGGTGAAAAAAATAGCAATGTATTTAAGTTCTACAAAATTTTGAATTTTGTAGTACTAAAATACATTGCTATTTTTTTCACCATGTAATAACATATCTTATGTTTAAACAAAACTAATCCATTTTATTATTTACTATTTTTAAATCAATTACATAGGGAAATCATAAGAAGTAAAAAATAATATATCTTGAGTATTTTTCACAAAATCTGTGATTTACATGATTTTACAATATATTACGAACCAAATAAAAATTTCAGTAAATTATTTTTAAATTTAAAACAGGTAATTTAGGACCATTAAATTTTTTGTGTATATTTCATAATTGTTAACAAAACGACCTTTATTTTGAGTATATATCTGTAAATTATATTGTAAATATAATTTATGATATCGACTGAAGGTGCTTGTTGGAATTTCAATATCAAATGTGATTTGTTACAACTTTGTACGATGTTTGTCCATGTGGAATCGTACAAATTTGTAACAATTCAAATTTTATATTGTAAATATTAATGAAATAGTTTAATTATAATCGTTATTTAATGTGGATCTGGATTTAGCCTCGCCAAACTATTGTAGTTAACAATAGATAATTCAAAAAAAATCCACTCAATTTTATCCTGATATAATTTGAACTAGCATTATCCCCTCAAATATTAAACTGTTATTTAAAAGGCGGCGCTTTTTTTGCGAAATTATAATCCCTTTCCGAAGGGGCTTAAATTTCAATACCTTTTAATCCCTCCCGACGAGCTGCTTATAACGCGCTTTTTTCACTCCAAACAAACATTTTCAATGGGATAATCCTCAGCGATCCGTGACGTAATTACATATTTTTTACGCTGAAAAAAATACGCTTAATTTCATGCCCTAAATCATATTGGATCTCGCGGGAGGCCACAGATTAATATTATTGATTTATAACATAATACAGCGGGTAGATTATTAAGACAATCATAACACCAAATTTTTCACGTTTATGCAACTAAAATAAAGCATTCCTTTAATTTGGTATTTCAATGTAGTATCATAACTTATATGCTAAAAACCATATCGTATACAATGCAAACGATTTCTCGATGTTAATTGTTATACACTTCTCTCATAAAATTGTATTTTTAGATCCATTACACATATTCCTCGATTTACACGTTTAATAGGTTCCTGAGAAAAATGTGTAAATCGAAATTGTATATTTTTTAATGTAAAACCGTTTAAATCGAAAAGTACACAAAAAATGCATAATTTAGTTGTTTTCTAAAATTTTACCTATTATAATAATATTATTCAAGATATAAAACACGTAATTAAAAACTGTTTACTCGTTTTTTATTTACGAATATGAAGAATTAAAATTTTCAAGATAAAGACTCAAACAATTTGCGTCGTTTTAGCCGGCGTCAATCTCAAGTCAAGGATAAACGACGAATGGCGGGAGAAAACATACGTGCAGTGGAATGTATATAGTTGGATTCGCCTAGAAATGGATTCGCCCAGATGAATACCCCGGCTCTCGGGCGCACAAACAAATTCAATTGGCAAGAACATGATTTCTGTTGACCATAGACAGTTATTTTCACAACATTTTTTTTAATCCATGTAAAAGCGAAAACATGTAAAACAAGTACCGTGTAAATCGAAGGATAGGTGTATTCATAATCATGTGAATTGGAAATTTTTGTGTATAAAAGTCTATAGTTTCACGAAACGTGTATCAGAAGATAGATAGGCCATAATTAGTCAATATTTCTAAATATACATATGCTGGTTTCATTTTCACGAAATGTTACCAAAGTTTGTTTGTATAGTAAAGATAATAATAATTATTTCTTAAACTATTATTTATGTATAGGTAATCACAATAGCAACATTTAAATTATTTTTCTTTTTACATTAAGTTGGCGGTACATTTTTGCATTTCAGAGCCGAAATACGTATTTGAGGAAGGTAATTTGGATATATATATATGTATACGCAGACAATTAGGGAATTTATACTGAATAAAAGCGCTTCAAAATGTTTAAATTTAATGTCTGACATTAAACCGACAAATTCTAAGGATTTCTTACCAAGCAAGATTAGAACAATAAAAATATTCAAATTAATGTCTTCATGAATAATTTTATAGGTTATTACGAAATAAAGCGAGATGGATGTAGTCATTATTGCCGATGTGATGTACGGCCGGTTTTGAAACTTCCATCTCGCTCTCCCGAAGCCTTATCGTGATAGGTCGTTAAACATGCTCATTAAAATCTAAACATGGCGGGTGATAAACTAAACATTCTTTATTATTCGCTTTTAAGGTGATAATAAATCAATTAGGTAATTCATACACCCGTTTTATTAAGAAATTTAATTCCTATTTTATATGTTGCATATCATTTTCTGTCGCTTTACAATATCACTATGCATTCAAAAATAATGAAAAGCAATATGTAGAATTTCGACAAAAAAAAAGTACCACTTTTTAGGCGTATTTTTAAACGTCAAAATATTAATCTATGATCTTTGAATAGGCCGTAATTAGTGCTTACGCGCCTGTAAAAAAAGCCATAATAAAAATTTATATACTTAATCAAAAATTCTTAAATTACCTATCACACAAAAGAAAATTTATAATTTTTGATACCATGAATAAGTAAGGTTTTCCATATGGCAAATAGCAGTTCCTAAAGAAAACTTTGTGGTTGGCAGTCGCCACATTACTCTCTCCCCTAATGGCATGGCGTTATATTCAATGAATATTTTATTATTTATTTACTCTGTGAAAATGTCATAACATAATTTTTAATAAGTGCTTGCGATCAATTTTTTTTATCACTTTATATTATTGTGAATAATGTGTATAAGCTCTCTTAAACATTCATTTATAAACCAAAAAATTAGTTCTCTTTACATGCTTGAAGAAAAACGTAAAAAAAATGCTCTGATAATGTGATTGCTTTCCTAAAAGTAAATATATTTAAAGTTATACGTCAGAAGGCTGTAGAAAAATATTGTATTCCACGTATTGTTGTTCAAAAATATTTTTTTCTTTCAACCAAAGAAAGATTTACGCATTTTTAGCAATTTCGGTTCGTTTGAATATGCCTACGTATTCATATTTTCTTATGAAATAATGACATTACTCAGCGTGAGTTGAATTTTTATAATGGCACATAGAAGAAATATTATGTTTAAAAAGAAGGTACATTCATTTATTAATATTATATATTATATAGGGTCCGCCATCTAAAGTTTTTTTTTTCAACTAGTGCTTATTTCGTGAATGGTAACACTTAGCTCATGTCTGATTTGACAGCTAATTAGTTTTATCCTTCCGCTGAACGAATATGGTTGTGTATACGCTTGAACAACGCTGGGAAATATTGCGACATTACTTTGAAAATCATGGTAATGTTGCAGAATGTGTGCGAAAATTGCGTACGGATTTTGGAAGAAGAGAAGCACCGTCAGCTCCGTATGTTCGTTATCTTGTGAAAAAAAGTGAAAGAAACTGGCATCCTCATCGATAAACCAAAGCGTGAAAAGCCAAAAACAGTGCGTACACTCGAGAATATTGATGCTGTGGCAGAAAGTGTGCGTGAAGCGCCATCAACATCAATTCACGGACGTTCTCAACAATTGAACATTTCGGAGACATCATTGAGACGAATTTTGCATAAAGACCTTGGTATGACGCCATACAAAGTCCAATTGGTTCAGGAGTTGAAGCCAACTGACCATCCAATGCGTTTTCGCTTCGCTGAGTGGGCCTGCGATCGACTTACAGAAGATGCCGATTTTGCCAAAAAAATCATCTTTTCGGATGAAGCTCATTTTGATCTTGGCGGGTATGTAAACAAGCAAAATTGTCGCATTTGGGGCACAGAAAACCCGCACGCATACATTGAAAAGCCGGTACACCCAAAACGAGTCACTGTTTGGTGCGGATTTGGTCCAGAGGCATAATTGGGCCATTTTTCTTCGAAAATGAGCAAGGAGTGGCCGTTACAGTCAATGGCGATCGTTATCGGACCATGCTGAACGAATTTTGTTCACAAAAATTGAAGAGGAGGATATTGGCAACATTTGGTTTCAACAGGACGGCGCTACGTGCCACACAGCCGAAGCTACACTCGATGTTTTGCGCCCTGTTTTTGAAGATCGCATTATCAGCCGCAGAGCTGATGTCGTTTGGCCACCTCGGAGCTGTGATTTGACACCGTTGGACTATTATTTGTGGGGTGCCCTCAAAGATAAGTGTTACGCCGACAAGCCAGAGACAATTGACGCTTTAAAGGACAATATTCGTGAAGCCATTGGTGAAATACAGCTGCACACAATCGATAATGTGCTTAAAATTGGACCGATCGTGTAGGCTACTGCATGGCCAGCCGAGGCAGCCATTTGAATGAAGTTATTTTCCATTATTAACCGGAAGGATTGTACTTTCAAATAAAAAAAGAAATTTGAGAAAATATTAGTAGTTTTTTTTTTATAGCATTTTCAAAAAAAAAAGTTATTTGGCGGACCTTATATTACATGAAAATCTATACATAAATATTAAGTATTTGTAAAATATGCATTTACAATACAATGACATCTATATGTTCGCCATATTTGATATTCGATACATTGTATGAATTGTTTCAAAGGTCGTTACTCATTTGCACACGACGAGTGCTGTGCTGTTTCAAAGGACAACTCACAGAAAACAATCACAAAATGGAAGCCAACTGATGCAGTATTCAACCAAAATAGAAATGCATTCCACGATAATTTTATTGATTATTTTAGAAAGTTTACTGCTGTTATCACCGGTAAAATTGATCCCAGACTTAGAATTAGAACTTCCTGGATTTTTTAATCGATAGCTATCTTTCTCCTGAATAAATAATCCCTTTCCGCTTCTACCGCTTAAACAAGTTTTCTTTTTTGTACCATTTTAGGGACAGATTAACAAAATATCATTTTGTTGATTGAATTAGCTAGAAAAAGTTTATATTATTAAAATTTCAATATGTTTTTGTGAATGTTTCAAAAATAGTCATATAACATATTGACAAGGTCCTCAGAAACGGTTTAATGGAGAGTATACAGGTTCTCTTGTATAGTTAGGTATATTTGTCATTTCAATGATTTTAAAAACATTCAAAGTCATTATGATTTTAAAAGTCACATTTACCATTGAAATATTTTAACGTGTTTTATACGGTGATGCATATATTATATTTGCCATATCCGCATTTTTAGTGTGTGCGTATCTGTGTATAAGAATTGGTTGTTCCACCTTCACCCGTAATGTGTATACAGCTGCTGTTACACGGCCGCCTTCCACAACGCAATACTGATAAAAAAGAATCGATTTTATTCCTCATATTCTTGGCCCGATACAGAGCTGCACGGAGCGATCGTTAAACCATAAAAAACTTCATGTCAATACTATTACACTCCATAAAAAGTGCTAAGATGCATCATTATTTTTTCAAAGATAAACCACAGCTGCTGAAAGGTACAGCAGTGTACATCGGTTCAATAAATCAAACGCGGTTTCGAGTTAAAAAAAACTTTGTTAAAGATCGTTTACATACTTATTTGTTGTAAATAATGTTGGTTTACTAATAAAATAAAAAAAACATGGGTCCAAAGACAGATAACTCTCCTCGACTTTTAATCCGAAGCGAAGTTAAGTTAGTTGGACTTGTAGGATTGTCCTACCTGTGAACGATGCTTTTAGATACCAGGGTTGCTAGTTGTTTATTTGTTTATACAAACAAAACCATTTATTTATATTCAACATATTTCAAAATAAAAATGTCTTGTAAGTAAATTGTTAGTGAATTCTTTACTTGTTAGATTGGCTTGACATTTTTAATATGTTCAACAGATTTAAGCTATAAAATTTCATATATCGTACGTAAGTGACAGTGAATACAACACCGCTTTGATTTTGTGTATGTTATTTATACCAAAGTAATAATTAATATTTTAAAGTTTTTATATCATTAAATCAACGGTTTAAAAAATAAATTCAATTGATTTTTATAAGAGCCAACCATTATAAAATAATTAGCGTATTTCAAAAATAATCATATCGTAACCAAGCAAAAAATCTTGATTTCTTTTTGAAGGTCGTGTTTGTGTTTTTTCGCAGTAATCATTTCGTTCTTTTTAATAAGTGTTCCTCTTTTGGAATTCTTAAAAATAATACCAACAATATTATACGCGCAATAAAATGGGAGCGTCTCGGCTTAATATTGATGATTGTATTCGTTGATAATTGGAAACTCACGAGTAACCAACATTAAACAACCAGCTAAGCGCTTAAAAAATCCATTATGAATAAAGCAAGTATAATAAATCCGAGGGAAATTTCAATTAAGCGTGTGGACGGCGGCGTGACGACAGCCCTGATTGTATCACAGGTAACAAATTACAAGTGCATCCTTCCTTCGCTTCATCTGCCTTGCTATGCGAGACTAAATCACCCGCCGTGAGAGCAGACCATGCTAATGTCTCAATCGGCCGCTATCCGACGCGCGCGCGGCGGTCGCTGATCAACGATTCCCGCTCTTTTTGCCGCGGTTTTTACTGTCAGACATTATTTGCTTCCCTCTATCTGTCTGCTTTCACAGAAATGCAAATGGCTGACGTTTGATGAATTAATTATTTCAATTACGACGTGTCGACAGCATCATAAGTTGAGTACCTAAACATTTATTTAAATTACAGCCATATTAAGTATATACTGAATTTAGTAATTATTTTCCTGTTTTTGTTTTTGATTTAGATAATTAAAAGGAAACTGTTCCCAATGATATTTGAATCAGTCTTTTATTGTATTGATGATTGTAGGCATCATTAGACGCTAATCAAACGATATGTTAAACCATCACATTCCCATTTGTTATTTTTCAGACAATAATCATATATTTTGACTTGAAAATTTAACGATTAGTCAGTAATATTTAAACACACTTTTTAGAAAAAAAGCGAAGTTATAATATAATGTGAAATCTGTGATAAAAATAAGTTTCAATTTATACTGTATTAAGATCACTCTATCTAAAACGAACAGCAATCAATATTACATTATTCGATAATTTTATTTTTATTGCATGCAATAAAAGCATTCTTTTTTATAACGGCTATATTTATAAAAATATAACGTATATCGGAAAAATGACAGCTATTGAATTCGTCCGAAATTATTGAGAGACAATGTGAATTTACTGACATGCTTAATTTATTTGATATCTATATAATATATATATTATTATATACTCATGAATATATATTTTTTTCAGTTAAGAAAAAATCTTGAGTTTCGAGACTATCAACAGCAATCGTATTTTAATATTGCATGTGATTAATTATACAACAGACCAGACTTAATAACATCTCAATCGACGACTACCTGTCGCTGATCAACCAATTGCCGCTCTTTTTTGACGCATTTTCTACAGTCTGATTCTCCCCGCTTTCTAAGAAATCCGCCTTTTAAATACAAATTAATTTTCAAATACTTATTGCCATGTTGTTTTATTGTGATGGTATCTCTATACAGTGGCCAAATAATTATTAAAACAAATTGCTGGCGACAGACAAACACTGACGACATATAAAATCCATTTTGGTTGCACACATATTCAAATTTCGAACAATCGTT
>JAHFWJ010000768.1:0-17438 GCA_028555115.1 Himalopsyche japonica
TATATACGTACGCGAAAAAACGAGTTGGCAAATCCTGCCTTCAAATACCAAGTGTTGCATGTCCAACTGTGAGGAATAATGCAACAAGGACAGAGAAGTTTGTTTCAGGGCGTTATGATGTATTTCAAGGAAGTTGTGACGGAAAAACTTTTTGACTTTTGTACGTGCGTGAAAAGTACGAGTTGGCTATTCCTGACTTAAAATACCAAGTGTTGCATGTCAGACTGTGAGGAATTATGCCACAAAGAAAAGGAACTTTATTTCGAGGCGTTCTGATTAATTTCAGGGAAGTTATGACATAAAAACATTTTCACTTTTGAACGTACGCGAAAAAAAAGAGTTGGCTATCCCTGCATTAAAATACCAAGTGTTGCATGTCAACTGTGAGGAATCATTCAACAAAGACAGAGACGTTTGATTCAGGGCGTTCTGATGTATTTCAAGGAAGTTATGACAGAAAATGTTTTGACTTTTGTATGTACGTTAAAAGTACGAGTTGGCTATCCCTGCTTTAAAATACCAAGTGTTGCCTGTCAAACTATGAGGATTAACGCAAGAAAGAGAAATCGTTTTGTTCAAGGACGTTCTGATGGTTATCAAGGACGTTATGACAGAAAAACAGTTCATATATACGTACGCGAAAAAACGAGTTGGCAATCCCTGCCTTCAAATACCAAGTGTTGCATGTCCAACTGTGAGGAATAATGCAACAAGGACAGAAACGTTTGTTTCAGGGCGTTATGATGTATTTCAAGGAAGTTGTGACGGAAAAACTTTTTGACTTTTGTACGTGCGTGAAAAGTACGAGTTGGCTATTCCTGACTTAAAATACCAAGTGTTGCATGTCAAACTGTGAGGAATTATGCCACAAAGAAAATGAACTTTATTTCGAGGCGTTCTGATTAATTTCAGGGAAGTTATGACATAAAAACATTTTCACTTTTGAACGTACGCGAAAAAAAAGAGTTGGCTATCCCTGCATTAAAATACCAAGTGTTGCATGTCAAACTGTGAAGAATCATTCAACAAAGACAGAGACGTTTGATTCAGGGCGTTCTGATGTATTTCAAGGAAGTTATGACAGAAAATGTTTTGACTTTTGTATGTACGTTAAAAGTACGAGTTGGCTATCCCTGCTTTAAAATACCAAGTGTTGCCTGTCAAACTATGAGGATTAACGCAAGAAAGAGAAATCGTTTTGTTCAAGGACGTTCTGATGGGATTCAAGGACGTTATGACAGAAAAACAGTTCATATGTACGTACGCGAAAAAACGAGTTGGCAATCCCTGCCTTTAAATACCAAGTGTTGCATGTCCAACTGTGAGGAATAATGCAACAAGGACAGAGACTTTTTTTTCAGGGCGTAATGATGTATTTCAAGGAAGTTGTGACGGAAAAACTTTTTGACTTTTGTACGTGCGTGAAAAGTACGAGTCGGCTATTCCTGACTTAAAATACCAAGTGTTGCATGTCAAACTGTGAGGAATTATGCCACAAAGAAAATGAACTTTATTTCGAGGCGTTCTGATTAATTTCAGGGAAGTTATGACATAAAAACATTTTCACTTTTGAACGTACGCGAAAAAAAAGAGTTGGCTATCCCTGCATTAAAATACCAAGTGTTGCATGTCAAACTGTGAGGAATCATTCAACAAAGACAGAGACGTTTGATTCAGGGCGTTCTGATGTATTTCAAGGAAGTTATGACAGAAAATGTTTTGACTTTTGTATGTACGTTAAAAGTACGAGTTGGCTATCCCTGCTTTAAAATACCAAGTGTTGCCTGTCAAACTATGAGGATTAACGCAAGAAAGAGAAATCGTTTTGTTCAAGGACGTTCTGATGGTTATCAAGGACGTTATGACAGAAAACAGTTCATATATACGTACGCGAAAAAACGAGTTGGCAATCCCTGCCTTCAAATACCAAGTGTTGCATGTCCAACTGTGAGGAATAATGCAACAAGGACAGAGACGTTTGTTTCAGGGCGTTATGATGTATTTCAAGGAAGTTGTGACGGAAAAACTTTTTGACTTTTGTACGTGCGTGAAAAGTACGAGTTGGCTATTCCTGACTTAAAATACCAAGTGTTGCATGTCAAACTGTGAGGAATTATGCCACAAAGAAAATGAACTTTATTTCGAGGCGTTCTGATTAATTTCAGGGAAGTTATGACATAAAAACATTTTCACTTTTGAACGTACGCGAAAAAAAAGAGCTGGCTATCCCTGCATTAAAATACCAAGTGTTGCATGTCAAACTGTGAGGAATCATTCAACAAAGACAGAGACGTTTGATTCAGGGCGTTCTGATGTATTTCAAGGAAGTTATGACAGAAAATGTTTTGACTTTTGTATGTACGTTAAAAGTACGAGTTGGCTATCCCTGCTTTAAAATACCAAATGTTGCCTGTCAAACTATGAGGATTAACGCAAGAAAGAGAAATCGTTTTGTTCAAGGACGTTCTGATGGTTATCAAGGACGTTATGACAGAAAAACAGTTCATATATACGTACGCGAAAAAACGAGTTGGCAATCCCTGCATTAAATACCAAGTGTTGCATGTCAAACTGTGAGGAATCATTCAACAAAGACAGAGACGTTTGATTCAGGGCGTTCTGATGTATTTCAAGGAAGTTATGACAGAAAATGTTTTGACTTTTGTATGTTCGTTAAAAGTACGAGTCGGCTATCCCTGCTTTAAAATACCAAGTATTGCCTGTCAAACTATGAGGAATAACGCAAGAAAGAGAAATCGTTTTGTTCAAGGACGTTCTGATGGTTATCAAGGACGTTATGACAGAAAAACAGTTCATATATACGTACGCGAAAAAACGAGTTGGCAATCCCTGCCTTCAAATACCAAGTGTTGCATGTCCAACTGTGAGGAATAATGCAACAAGGACAGAGACGTTTGTTTCAGGGCGTTATGATGTATTTCAAGGAAGTTGTGACTGAAAAACTTTTTGACTTTTGTACGTGCGTGAAAAGTACGAGTTGGCTATTCCTGACTTAAAATACCAAGTGTTGCATGTCAAACTGTGAGGAATTATGCCACAAAGAAAATGAACTTTATTTCGAGGCGTTCTGATTATTTTCAGGGAAGTTATGACATAAAAACATTTTCACTTTTGAACGTACGCGAAAAAAAAGAGTTGGCTATCCCTGCATTAAAATACCAAGTGTTGCATGTCAAACTGTGAAGAATCATTCAACAAAGACAGAGACGTTTGATTCAGGGCGTTCTGATGTATTTCAAGGAAGTTATGACAGAAAATGTTTTGACTTTTAAATGTACGTTTAAAGTACGAGTTGGCTATCCCTGCTTTGAAATACCAAGTGTTGCCTGTCAAACTATGAGGATTAACGCAAGAAAGAGAAATCGTTTTGTTCAAGGACGTTCTGATGGTTATCAAGGACGTTATGACAGAAAACAGTTCATATATACGTACGCGAAAAAACGAGTTGGCAATCCCTGCCTTCAAATACCGAGTGTTGCATGTCCAACTGTGAGGAATAATGCAACAAGGACAGAGACGTTTGTTTCAGGGCGTTATGATGTATTTCAAGGAAGTTGTGACGGAAAAACTTTTTGACTTTTGTACGTGCGCGAAAAGTACGAGTTGGCTATTCCTGACTTAAAATACCAAGTGTTGCATGTCAAACTGTGAGGAATTATGCCACAAAGAAAATGAACTTTATTTCGAGGCGTTCTGATTAATTTCAGGGAAGTTATGACATAAAAACATTTTCACTTTTGAACGTACGCGAAAAAAAAGAGTTGGCTATCCCTGCATTAAAATACCAAGTGTTGCATGTCAAACTGTGAGGAATCATTCAACAAAGACAGAGACGTTTGATTCAGGGCGTTCTGATGTATTTCAAGGAAGTTATGACAGAAAATGTTTTGACTTTTGTATGTACGTTAAAAGTACGAGTTGGCTATCCCTGCTTTAAAATACCAAGTGTTGCCTGTCAAACTATGAGGATTAACGCAAGAAAGAGAAATCGTTTTGTTCAAGGACGTTCTGATGGTTATCAAGGACGTTATGACAGAAAAACAGTTCATATATTCGTTCGCAAAAAAACGAGTTGGCAATTCCTGCCTTTAGATACCAAGTGTTGCATGTCCAACTGTGAGGAATAATGCAACAAGGACAGAGACGTTTGTTTCAGGGCGTTATGATGTATTTCAAGGAAGTTGTGACGGAAAAACTTTTTGACTTTTGTACGTGTGTGAAAAGTACGAGTTGGCTATTCCTGCTTAAAATACCAAGTGTTGCCTGTCAAACTATGAGGATTAACGCAAGAAAGAGAAATCGTTTTGTTCAAGGACGTTCTGATGGTTATCAAGGACGTTATGACAGAAAAACAGTTCATATATACGTACGCGAAAAAACGAGTTGGCAATCCCTGCCTTCAAATACCAAGTGTTGCATGTCCAACTGTGAGGAATAATGCAACAAGGACAGAGACGTTTGTTTCAGGGCGTTATGATGTATTTCAAGGAAGTTGTGACGGAAAAACTTTTTGACTTTTGTACGTGCGTGAAAAGTACGAGTTGGCTATCCCTGCTTTAAAATACCAAGTGTTGCCTGTCAAACTATGAGGATTAACGCAAGAAAGAGAAATCGTTTTGTTCAAGGAAGTTCTGATGGTTATCAAGGACGTTATGACAGAAAAACAGTTCATATATACGTACGCGAAAAACGAGTTGGCAATTCCTGCCTTTAAATACCAAGTGTTGCATGTCAAACTGTGAGGAATAATGCAACAAGGACAGAGACGTTTGTTTCAGGGCGTTATGATTTATTTCAAGGAAGTTGTGACGGAAAAACTTTTTGACTTTTGTACGTGCGTGAAAAGTACGAGTTGTCTATCCCTGCTTTAAAATACCAAGTGTTGCCTGTCAAACTATGAGGATTAACGCAAGAAAGAGAAATCGTTTTGTTCAAGGACGTTCTGATGGTTATCAAGGACGTTATGACAGAAAAACAGTTCATATATACGTACGCGAAAAAACGAGTTGGCAATCCCTGCCTTCAAATACCAAGTGTTGCATGTCCAACTGTGAGGAATAATGCAACAAGGACAGAGACGTTTGTTTCAGGGCGTTATGATGTATTTCAAGGAAGTTGTGACGGAAAAACTTTTTGACTTTTGTATGTGCGTGAAAAGTACGAGTTGGCTATTCCTGACTTAAAATACCAAGTGTTGCATGTCAAACTGTGAGGAATTATGCCACAAAGAAAATGAACTTTATTTCGAGGCGTTCTGATTAATTTCAGGGAAGTTATGACATAAAAACATTTTCACTTTTGAACGTACGCGAAAAAAAAGAGTTGGCTATCCCTGCATTAAAATACCAAGTGTTGCATGTCAAACTGTGAGGAATCATTCAACAAAGACAGAGACGTTTGATTCAGGGCGTTCTGATGTATTTCAAGGAAGTTATGACAGAAAATGTTTTGACTTTTGTATGTACGTTAAAAGTACGAGTTGGCTATCCCTGCTTTAAAATACCAAGTGTTGCCTGTCAAACTATGAGGATTAACGCAAGAAAGAGAAATCGTTTTGTTCAAGGACGTTCTGATGGTTATCAAGGACGTTATGACAGAAAAACAGTTCATATATACGTACGCGAAAAAACGAGTTGGCAATCCCTGCCTTCAAATACCAAGTGTTGCATGTCCAACTGTGAGGAATAATGCAACAAGGACAGAGACGTTTGTTTCAGGGCGTTATGATGTATTTCAAGGAAGTTGTGACGGAAAAACTTTTTGACTTTTGTACGTGCGTGAAAAGTACGAGTTGGCTATTCCTGACTTAAAATACCAAGTGTTGCATGTCAAACTGTGAGGAATTATGCCACAAAGAAAATGAACTTTATTTCGAGGCGTTCTGATTAATTTCAGGGAAGTTATGACATAAAAACATTTTCACTTTTGAACGTACGCGAAAAAAAAGAGTTGGCTATCCCTGCATTTAAATACCAAGCGTTGCATGTCAAACTGTGAGGAATCATTCAACAAAGACAGAGACGTTTGATTCAGGGCGTTCTGATGTATTTCAAGGAAGTTATGACAGAAAATGTTTTGACTTTTGTATGTACGTTAAAAGTACGAGTTGGCTATCCCTGCTTTAAAATACCAAATGTTGCCTGTCAAACTATGAGGATTAACGCAAGAAAGAGAAATCGTTTTGTTCAAGGACGTTCTGATGGTTATCAAGGACGTTATGACAGGAAAAAAGTTCATATATACGTACGCGAAAAAACGAGTTGGCAATCCCTGCATTTAAATACCAAGTGTTGCATGTCAAACTGTGAGGAATCATTCAACAAAGACAGAGACGTTTGATTCAGGGCGTTCTGATGTATTTCAAGGAAGTTATGACAGAAAATGTTTTGACTTTTAAATGTTCGTTAAAAGTACGAGTTGGCTATCCCTGCTTTAAAATACCAAGTGTTGCCTGTCAAACTATGAGGATTAACGCAAGAAAGAGAAATCGTTTTGTTCAAGGACGTTCTGATGGTTATCAAGGACGTTATGACAGAAAAACAGTTCATATATACGTACGCGAAAAAACGAGTTGGCAATCCCTGCCTTCAAATACCAAGTGTTGCATGTCCAACTGTGAGGAATAATGCAACAAGGACAGAGACGTTTGTTTCAGGGCGTTATGATGTATTTCAAGGAAGTTGTGACGGAAAAACTTTTGACTTTTGTACGTGCGTGAAAAGTACGAGTTGGCTATTCCTGACTTAAAATACCAAGTGTTGCATGTCAAACTGTGAGGAATTATGCCACAAAGAAAATGAACTTTATTTCGAGGCGTTCTGATTAATTTCAGGGAAGTTATGACATAAAAACATTTTCACTTTTGAACGTACGCGAAAAAAAAGAGTTGGCTATCCCTGCATTAAAATACCAAGTGTTGCATGTCAAACTGTGAGGAATCATTCAACAAAGACAGAGACGTTTGATTCAGGGCGTTCTGATGTATTTCAAGGAAGTTATGACAGAAAATGTTTTGACTTTTGTATGTACGTTAAAAGTACGAGTTGGCTATCCCTGCTTTAAAATACCAAGTGTTGCCTGTCAAACTATGAGGATTATCGCAAGAAAGAGAAATCTTTTTGTTCAAGGACGTTCTGATGGTTATCAAGGACGTTATGACAGAAAAACAGCTCATATATACGTACGCGAAAAAACGAGTTGGCAATCCCTGCCTTCAAATACCAAGTGTTGCATGTCCAACTGTGAGGAATAATGCAACAAGGACAGAGACGTTTGTTTCAGGGCGTTATGATGCATTTCAAGGAAGTTGTGACAGAAAAACTTTTTGACTTTTGTACGTGCGTGAAAAGTACGAGTTGGCTATTCCTGACTTAAAATACCAAGTGTTGCATGTCAAACTGTAAGGAATTACGCCACAAAGAAAATGAACTTTATTTCGAGGCGTTTTGATTAATTTCAGGGAAGTTATGACATAAAAACAATTTCACTTTTGAACGTACGCGAAAAAAAAGAGTTGGCTATCCCTGCATTAAAATACCAAGTGTTGCATGTCAAACTGTGAGGAATCATTCAACAAAGACAGAGACGTTTGATTCAGGGCGTTCTGATGTATTTCAAGGAAGTTATGACAGAAATGTTTTGACTTTTGTATGTACGTTAAAAGTACGAGTTGGCTATCCCTGCTTTAAAATACCAAGTGTTGCCTGTCAAACTATGAGGATTAACGTAAGAAAGAGAAATCGTTTTGTTCAAGGACGTTCTGATGGTTATCAAGGACGTTATGACAGAAAAACAGTTCATATACGTACGCGAAAAAACGAGTTGGCAATCCCTGCCTTCAAATACCAAGTGTTGCATGTCCAACTGTGAGGAATAATGCAACAAAGAAAATGAACTTTATTTCGAGGCGTTCTGATTAATTTCAGGGAAGTTATGACATAAAACATTTTCACTTTTGAACGTACGCGAAAAAAAAGAGTTGGCTATCCCTGCATTAAAATACCAAGTGTTGCATGTCAAACTGTGAGGAATCATTCAACAAAGACAGAGACGTTCGATTCAGGGCGTTCTGATGTATTTCAAGAAAGTTATGACAGAAAATGTTTTGACTTTTGTATGTACGTTAAAAGTACGAGTTGGCTATCCCTGCTTTAAAATACCAAGCGTTGCCTGTCAAACTATGAGGATTAACGCAAGAAAGAGAAATCGTTTTGTTCAAGGACGTTGTGATGGTTATCAAGGACGTTATGACAGAAAAACAGTTCATATATACGTACGCGAAAAAACGAGTTGGCAACCCTGCCTTCAAATACCAAGTGTTGCATGTCCAACTGTGAGGAATAATGCAACAAGGACAGAGACGTTTGTTTCAGGGCGTTATGATGTATTTCAAGGAAGTTGTGACGGAAAAACTTTTTGACTTTTGTACGTGCGTGAAAAGTACGAGTTGGTTATTCCTGACTTAAAATACCAAGTGTTGCATGTCAAACTGTGAGGAATTATGCCACAAAGAAAATGAACTTTATTTCGAGGCGTTCTGATTAATTCAGGGAAGTTATGACATAAAAACATTTCACTTTTGAACGTACGCGAAAAAAAAGAGTTGGCTATCCCTGCATTAAAATACCAAGTGTTGCATTATCAACTGTGAGGAATCGTTCAACAAAGACAGAGACGTTTGATTCAGGGCGTTCTGATGTATTTCAAGGAAGTTATGACAGAAAATGTTTTGACTTTTGTATGTACGTTAAAAGTACGAGTTGGCTATCCCTGCTTTAAAATACCAAGTGTTGCCCGTCAAACAATGAGGATTAACGCAAGAAAGAGAAATCGTTTTGTTCAAGGACGTTCTGATGGTTATCAAGGACGTTATGACAGAAAAACAGTTCATATATACGTACGCGAAAAAACGAATTGGCAATCCCTGCCTTTAAATACCAAGTGTTGCATGTCCAACTGTGAGGAATAATGCAACAAGGACAGAGACGTTTGTTTCAGGGCGTTATGATGTATTTCAAGGAAGTTGTGCGGAAAAACTTTTTGACTTTTGTACGTGCGTGAAAAGTACGAGTTGGCTATTCCTGACTTAAAATACCAAGTGTTGCATGTCAAACTGTGAGGAATTATGCCACAAAGAAATGAACTTTATTTCGAGGCGTTCTGATTAATTTCAGGGAAGTTATGACATAAAAACATTTTCACTTTTGAACGTACGCGAAAAAAAAGAGTTGGCTATCCCTGCATTAATATACCAAGTGTTGCATTTCAAACTGTGATGAATCATTCAACAAAGACAGAGACGTTTGATTCAGGGCGTTCTGATGTATTTCAAGGAAGTTATGACAGAAAATGTTTTGACTTTTGTATGTACGTTAAAAGTACGAGTTGGCTATCCCTGCTTTAAAATACCAAGTCTTGCCTGTCAAACTATAAGGATTAACGCAAGAAAGAGAAATCTTTTTGTTCAAGGACGTTCTGATGGTTATCAAGGACGTTATGACAGAAAAACAGTTCATATATACGTACGCGAAAAAACGAGTTGGCAATCCCTGCCTTCAAATACCAAGTGTTGCATGTCCAACTGTGAGGAATAATGCAACAAGGACAGAGACGTTTGATTCAGGGCGTTCTGATGTATTTCAAGGAAGTTATGACAGAAAATTTTTTGACTTTTGTATGTACGTTAAAAGTACGAGTTGGCTATCTCTGCTTTAAAATACCAAGTGTTGCCTGTCAAACTATGAGGATTAACGCAAGAAAGAGAAATCGTTTTGTTCAAGGACGTTCTGATGGTTATCAAGGACGTTATGACATAAAAACAGTTCATATATACGTACGCGAAAAAACGAGTTGGCAATCCCTGCCTTTAAATACCAAGTGTTGCATGTCCAACTGTGAGGAATAATGCATTAAGGACAGAGACGTTTGTTTCAGGGCGTTATGATGTATTTCAAGGAAGTTGTGACGGAAAAACTTTTTGACTTTTGTACGTGCGTGAAAAGTACGAGTTGGCTATTCCTGACTTAAAATACCAAGTGTTGCATGTCAAACTGTGAGGAATTATGCCACAAAGAAAATGAACTTTATTTCGAGGCGTTCTGATTAATTTCAGGGAAGTTATGACATAAAAACATTTTCACTTTTGAACGTATGCGAAAAAAAAGAGTTGGCTATCCCTGCATTAAAATACCAAGTGTTGCATGTCAAACTGTGAGGAATCGTTCAACAAAGACAGAGACGTTTGATTCAGGGCGTTCTGATGTATTTCAAGGAAGTTATGACAGAAAATGTTTTGACTTTTGTATGTACGTTAAAAGTACGAGTTGGCTATCCCTGTCTTAAAATACCAAGTGTTGCCTGTCAAACTATGAGGATTAACCCAAGAAAGAGAAAATCGTTTTGTTCAAGGACGTTCTGATGGTTATCAAGGACGTTATGACAGAAAAACAGTTCATATATACGTACGCGAAAAAACGAGTTGGCAATCCCTGCCTTCAAATACCAAGTGTTGCATGTCCAACTGTGAGGAATAATGCAACAAGGACAGAGACGTTTGTTTCAGGGAGTTATGATGTATTTCAAGGAAGTTGTGACGGAAAAACTTTTTGACTTTTGTACGTGCGTGAAAAGTACGAGTTGGCTATTCCTGACTTAAAATACCAAGTGTTGCATGTCAAACTGTGAGGAATTATGCCACAAAGAAAATGAACTTTATTTCGAGGCGTTCTGATTAATTTCAGGGAAGTTATGACATAAAAACATTTTCACTTTTGAACGTACGCGAAAAAAAAGAGTTGGCTATCCCTGCATTAAAATACCAAGTGTTGCATGTCAAACTGTGAGGAATCGTTCAACAAAGACAGAGACGTTTGATTCAGGGCGTTCTGATGTATTTCAAGGAAGTTATGACAGAAAATGTTTTGACTTTTGTATGTACGTTAAAAGTACGAGTTGGCTATCCCTGCCTTAAAATACCAAGTGTTGCCTGTCAAACTATGAGGATTAACGCAAGAAAGAGAAATCGTTTTGTTCAAGGACGTTCTGATGGTTATCAAGGACGTTATGACAGAAAAACAGTTCATATATACGTACGCGAAAAAACGAGTTGGCAATCCCTGCCTTCAAATACCAAGTGTTGCATGTCCAACTGTGAGGAATAATGCAACAAAGACAGAGACGGTTGATTCAGGGCGTTCTGATGTATTTCAAGGAAGTTATGACAGAAAATGTTTTGACTTTTGTATGTACGTTAAAAGTACGAGTTGGCTATCCCTGCTTTAAAATACCAAGTGTTGCCTGTCAAACTATGAGGATTAACGCAAGAAAGAGAAATCGTTTTGTTCAAGGACGTTCTGATGGTTATCAAGGACGTTATGACAGAAAAACAGTTCATATATACGTACGCGAAAAAACGAGTTGGCAATCCCTGCCTTCAAATACCAAGTGTTGCATGTCCAACTGTGAGGAATAATGCAACAAGGACAGAGACGTTTGTTTCAGGGCGTTATGATGTATTTCAAGGAAGTTGTGACGGAAAAACTTTTTGACTTTTGTACGTGCGTGAAAAGTACGAGTTGGCTATTCCTGACTTAAAATACCAAGTGTTGCATGTCAAACTGTGAGGAATTATGCCACAAAGAAAATGAACTTTATTTCGAGGCGTTCTGATTAATTTCAGGGAAGTTATGACATAAAAACATTTTCACTTTTGAACGTACGCGAAAAAAAAGAGTTGGCTATCCCTGCATTAAATTACCAAGTGTTGCATGTCCAACCGTGAGGAATAATGCATCAAGGACAGAGACGTTTGTTTCAGGGCGTTATGATGTATTTCAAGGAAGTTGTGACGGAAAAACTTTTTGACTTTTGTACGTGCGTGAAAAGTACGAGTTGGCTATTCCTGACTTAAAATACCAAGTGTTGCATGTCAAACTGTGAGGAATTATGCCACAAAGAAAATGAACTTTATTTCGAGGCGTTCTGATTAATTTCAGGGAAGTTATGACATAAAAACATTTTCACTTTTGAACGTACGCGAAAAAAAAGAGTTGGCTATCCCTGCATTAATATACCAAGTGTTGCATTTTAAACTGTGAGGAATCATTCAACAAAGACAGAGACGTTTGATTCAGGGCGTTCTGATGTATTTCAAGGAAGTTATGACAGAAAATGTTTTGACTTTTGTATGTACGTTAAAAGTACGAGTTGGCTATCCCTGCTTTAAAATACCAAGTGTTGCCTGTCAAACTATGAGGATTAACGCAAGAAAGAGAAATCGTTTTGTTCAAGGACGTTCTGATGGTTATCAAGGACGTTATGACAGAAAAACAGTTCATATATACGTACGCGAAAAAACGAGTTGGCAATCCCTGCCTTTAAATACCAAGTGTTGCATGTCAAACTGTGAGGAATCATTCAACAAAGACAGAGACGTTTGATTCAGGGCGTTCTGATGTATTTCAAGGAAGTTATGACAGAAAATGTTTTGACTTTTGTATGTACGTTAAAAGTACGAGTTGGCTATCCCTGCTTTAAAATACCAAGTGTTGCCTGTCAAACTATGAGGATTAACGCAAGAAAGAGAAATCGTTTTGTTCAAGGACGTTCTGATGGTTATCAAGGATGTTATGACAGAAAAACAGTTCATATATACGTACGCGAAAAAACGAGTTGGCAATCCCTGCCTTCAAATACCAAGTGTTGCATGTCCAACTGTGAGGAATAATGCAACAAGGACAGAGACGTTTGTTTCAGGGCGTTATGATGTATTTCAAGGAAGTTGTGACGGAAAAACTTTTTGACTTTTGTACGTGCGTGAAAAGTACGAGTTGGCTATTCCTGACTTAAAATACCAAGTGTTGCATGTCAAACTGTGAGGAATTATGCCACAAAGAAAATGAACTTTATTTCGAGGCGTTCTGATTAATTTCAGGGAAGTTATGACATAAAAACATTTTCACTTTTGAACGTACGCGAAAAAAAAGAGTTGGCTATCCCTGCATTAAAATACCAAGTGTTGCATGTCAAACTGTGAGGAATCATTCAACAAAGACAGAGACGTTTGATTCAGGGCGTTCTGATGTATTTCAAGGAAGTTATGACAGAAAATGTTTTGACTTTTGTACGTACGTTAAAAGTACGAGTTGGCTATCCCTGCTTTAAAATACCAAGTGTTGCCTGTCAAACTATGAGGATTAACGCAAGAAAGAGAAATCGTTTTGTTCAAGGACGTTCTGATGGTTATCAAGGACGTTATGACAGAAAAACAGTTCATATATACGTACGCGAAAAAACGAGTTGGCAATCCCTGCCTTCAAATACCAAGTGTTGCATGTCCAACTGTGAGGAATAATGCAACAAGGACAGAGACGTTTGTTTCAGGGCGTTATGATGTATTTCAAGGAAGTTGTGACGGAAAAACTTTTTGACTTTTGTACGTGCGTGAAAAGTACGAGTTGGCTATTCCTGACTTAAAATACCAAGTGTTGCATGTCAAACTGTGCGGAATTATGCCACAAAGAAAATGAACTTTATTTCGAGGCGTTCTGATTAATTTCAGGGAAGTTATGACATAAAAACATTTTCACTTTTGAACGTACGCGAAACAAAAAAATTGGCTATCCCTGCATTAAAATACCAAGTGTTGCATGTCAAACTGTGAGGAATCGTTCAACAAAGACAGAGACGTTTGATTCTGGGCGTTCTGATGTATTTCAAGGAAGTTATGACAGAAAATGTTTTGACTTTTGTATGTACGTTAAAAGTACGAGATGGCTATCCCTGCTTTAAAATACCAAGTGTTGCCTGTCAAACTATGAGGATTAACGCAAGAAAGAGAAATCGTTTTGTTCAAGGACGTTCTGATGGTTATCAAGGACGTTATGACAGAAAAACAGTTCATATATACGTACGCGAAAAAACGAGTTGGCAATCCCTGCGTTCAAATACCAAGTGTTGCCTGTCAAACTATGAGGATTAACGCAAGAAAGAGAAATCGTTTTGTTCAAGGACGTTCTGATGGTTATCAAGGACGTTATGACAGAAAAACAGTTCATATAAACGTACGCGAAAAAACGAGTTGGCAATCCCTGCCTTCAAATACCAAGTGTTGCATGTCAAACTGTGAGGAATTATGCCACAAAGAAAATGAACTTTATTTCGAGGCGTTCTGATTAATTTCAGGGAAGTTATGACATAAAAACATTTTCACTTTTGAACGTACGCGAAAAAAAAGAGTTGGCTATCCCTGCATTAATATACCAAGTGTTGCATTTTAAACTGTGAGGAATCATTCAACAAAGACAGAGACGTTTGATTCAGGGCGTTCTGATGTATTTCAAGGAAGTTATGACAGAAAATGTTTTGACTTTTGTATGTACGTTAAAAGTACGAGTTGGCTATCCCTGCTTTAAAATACCAAGTGTTGCCTGTCAAACTATGAGGATTAACGCAAGAAAGAGAAATCGTTTTGTTCAAGGACGTTCTGATGGTTATCAAGGACGTTATGACAGAAAAACAGTTCATATATACGTACGCGAAAAAACGAGTTGGCAATCCCTGCCTTTAAATACCAAGTGTTGCAAGTCAAACTGTGAGGAATCGTTCAACAAAGACAGAGACGTTTGATTCAGGGCGTTCTGATGTATTTCAATGAAGTTATGACAGAAAATGTTTTGACTTTTGTATGTACGTTAAAAGTACGAGTTGGCTATCCCTGCTTTAAAAATACCAAGTGTTGCCTGTCAAACTATGAGGATTAACGCAAGAAAGAGAAATCGTTTTGTTCAAGGACGTTCTGATGGTTATCAAGGACGTTATGACAGAAAAACAGTTCATATATACGTACGCGAAAAAACGAGTTGGCAATCCCTGCCTTCAAATACCAAGTGTTGCATGTCCAATTGTGAGGAATAATGCAACAAGGACAGAGACGTTTGTTTCAGGGCGTTGTGATGTATTTCAAGGAAGTTGTGCGGAAAAACTTTTTGACTTTTGTACGTGCGTGAAAAGTACGAGTTGGCTATTCCTGACTTAAAATACCAAGTGTTGCATGTCAAACTGTGAGGAATTATGCCACAAAGAAAATGAACTTTATTTCGAGGCGTTCTGATTAATTTCAGGGAAGTTATGACATAAAAACATTTTCACTTTTGAACGTACGCGAAAAAAAAGAGTTGGCTATCCCTGCATTAATATACCAAGTGTTGCATTTTAAACTGTGATGAATCATTCAACAAAGACAGAGACGTTTGATTCAGGGCGTTCTGATGTATTTCAAGGAAGTTATGACAGAAAATGTTTTGACTTTTGTATGTACGTTAAAAGTACGAGTTGGCTATCCCTGCTTTAAAATACCAAGTCTTGCCTGTCAAACTATAAGGATTAACGCAAGAAAGAGAAATCGTTTTGTTCAAGGACGTTCTGATGGTTATCAAGGACGTTATGACAGAAAAACAGTTCATATATACGTACGCGAAAAAACGAGTTGGCAATCCCTGCCTTCAAATACCAAGTGTTGCATGTCCAACTGTGAGGAATAATGCAACAAGGACAGAGACGTTTGATTCAGGGCGTTCTGATGTATTTCAAGGAAGTTATGACAGAAAATTTTTTGACTTTTGTATGTACGTTAAAAGTACGAGTTGGCTATCCCTGCTTTAAAATACCAAGTGTTGCCTGTCAAACTATGAGGATTAACGCAAGAAAGAGAAATCGTTTTGTTCAAGGACGTTCTGATGGTTATCAAGGACGTTATGACATAAAAACAGTTCATATATACGTACGCGAAAAAACGAGTTGGCAATCCCTGCCTTTAAATACCAAGTGTTGCATGTCCAACTGTGAGGAATAATGCATTAAGGACAGAGACGTTTGTTTCAGGGCGTTATGATGTATTTCAAGGAAGTTGTGACGGAAAAACTTTTTGACTTTTGTACGTGCGTGAAAAGTACGAGTTGGCTATTCCTGACTTAAAATACCAAGTGTTGCATGTCAAACTGTGAGGAATTATGCCACAAAGAAAATAACTTTATTTCGAGGCGTTCTGATTAATTTCAGGGAAGTTATGACATAAAAACATTTTCACTTTTGAACGTACGCGAAAAAAAAGAGTTGGCTATCCCTGCATAAAAATACCAAGTGTTGCATGTCAAACTGTGAGGAATCGTTCAACAAAGACAGAGACGTTTGATTCAGGGCGTCTGACGTATTTCTGCTGAAGTTATGATAGAAATGTTTTGACTTTTGTATGTACGTTAAAAGTACGAGTTGGCTATCCCTGCTTTAAAATACCAAGTGTTGCCTGTCAAACTATGAGGATTAACGCAAGAAAGAGAAATCGTTTTGTTCAAGGACGTTCTGATGGTTATCAAGGACGTTATGACAGAAAACAGTTCATATATACGTACGCGAAAAACGAATTGGCAATCCCTGCCTTTAAATACCAAGTGTTGCATGTCCAACTGTGAGGAATAATGCAACAAGGACAGAGACGTTTGTTTCAGGGCGTTATGATGTATTTCAAGGAAGTTGTGCGGAAAAACTTTTTGACTTTTGTACGTGCGTGAAAAGTACGAGTTGGCTATTCCTGACTTAAAATACCAAGCGTTGCATGTCAAACTGTGAGGAATCATTCAACAAAGACAGAGACGTTTGATTCAGGGCGTTCTGATGTATTTCAAGGAAGTTATGACAGAAAAACTTTTTGACTTTTGTACGTGCGTGAAAAGTACGAGTTGGCTATTCCTGACTTAAAATACCAAGTGTTGCATGTCAAACTGTGGAGAATCATTCAACAAAGACAGAGACGTTTGTTTCAGGGCGTTATGATGTATTTCAAGGAAGTTGTGACGGAAAAACTTTTTGACTTTTGTATGTGCGTGAAAAGTACGAGTTGGCTATTCCTGACTTAAAATACCAAGTGTTGCAAGTCAAACTGTGAGAAATTATGCCACAAAGAAAATGAACTTTATTTCGAGGCGTTCTGATTAATTTCAGGGAAGTTATGACATAAAAATATTTTCACTTTTGAACGTACGCGAAAAAAAGAGTTGGCTATCCCTGCATTAAAATACCAAGTGTTGCATGTCAAACTGTGAGGAATCGTTCAACAAAGACAGAGACGTTTGATATAGGGCGTTCTGATGTATTTCAAGAAAGTTATGACAGAAAATATTTTGACTTTTGTATGTACGTTAAAAGTACGAGTTGGCTATCCCTGCTTTAAAATACCAAATGTTGCCTGTCAAACTATGAGGATTAACGCAAGAAAAAGAAATCGTTTTGTTCAAGGACGTTCTGATGGTTATCAAGGACGTTATGACAGAAAAACAGTTCATATATACGTACGCGAAAAAACGAGTTGGCAATCCCTGCCTTCAAATACCAAGTGTTGCATGTCCAACTGTGAGGAATAATGC
>JAHFWJ010000077.1:0-19762 GCA_028555115.1 Himalopsyche japonica
TTTTAAAGCGGGGATAGCCAACTCGTACTTTTAACGTACATACAAAAGTCAAAACATTTTCTGTCATAACTTCCTTGAAATACATCAGAACGCCCTGAATCAAACGTCTCTGTCTTTGTTGAATGATTCCTCACAGTTTGACATGCAACACTTGGTATTTTAATGCAGGGATAGCCAACTCTTTTTTTTCGCGTACGTTCAAAAGTGAAAATGTTTTATGTCATAACTTCCCTGAAATTAATCAGAACGCCTCGAAATAAAGTTCATTTTCTTTGTGGCATAATTCCTCACAGTTTGACATGCAACACTTGGTATTTTAAGTCAGGAATAACCAACTCGTACTTTTCACGCACGTACAAAAGTCAAAAAGTTTTTCCGTCACAACTTCCTTGAAATACATCATAACGCCCTGAAACAAACGTCTCTGTCCTTGTTGCATTATTCCTCACCGTTGGACATGCAACACTTGGTATTTGAAGGCAGGGATTGCCAACTCGTTTTTTCGCGTACGTATATAACGTCCTTGATAACCATCAGAACGTCCTTGAACAAACTGATTTCTCTTTCTTGCGTTAATCCTCATAGTTTGACAGGCAACACTTGGTATTTTAAAGCAGGGATAGCCAACTCGTACTTTTAACGTACATACAAAAGTCAAAACATTTTCTGTCATAACTTCCTTGAAATACATCAGAACGCCCTGAATCAAACGTCTCTGTCTTTGTTGAATGATTCCTCACAGTTTGACATGCAACACTTGGTATTTTAATGCAGGGATAGCCAACTCTTTTTTTTCGCGTACGTTCAAAAGTGAAAATGTTTTTATGTCATAACTTCCCTGAAATTAATCAGAACGCCTCGAAATAAAGTTCATTTTCTTTGTGGCATAATTCCTCACAGTTTGACATGCAACACTTGGTATTTTAAGTCAGGAATAGCCAACTCGTACTTTTCACGCACGTACAAAAGTCAAAAAGTTTTTCCGTCACAACTTCCTTGAAATACATCATAACGCCCTGAAACAAACGTCTCTGTCCTTGTTGCATTATTCCTCACAGTTGGACATGCAACACTTGGTATTTGAAGGCAGGGATTGCCAACTCGTTTTTTCGCGTACGTATATATGAACTGTTTTTCTGTCATAACGTCCTTGATAACCATCAGAACGTCCTTGAACAAAACGATTTCTCTTTCTTGCGTTAATCCTCATAGTTTGACAGGCAACACTTGGTATTTTAAAGCAGGGATAGCCAACTCGTACTTTTAACGTACATACAAAAGTCAAAACATTTTCTGTCATAACTTCCTTGAAATACATCAGAACGCCCTGAATCAAACGTCTCTGTCTTTGTTGAATGATTCCTCACAGTTTGACATGCAACACTTGGTATTTTAATGCAGGGATAGCCAACTCTTTTTTTTCGCGTACGTTCAAAAGTGAAAATGTTTTTATGTCATAACTTCCCTGAAATTAATCAGAACGCCTCGAAATAAAGTTCATTTTCTTTGTGGCATAATTCCTCACAGTTTGACATGCAACACTTGGTATTTTAAGTCAGGAATAGCCAACTCGTACTTTTCACGCACGTACAAAAGTCAAAAAGTTTTTCCGTCACAACTTCCTTGAAATACATCATAACGCCCTGAAACAAACGTCTCTGTCCTTGTTGCATTATTCCTCACAGTTGGACATGCAACACTTGGTATTTGAAGGCAGGGATTGCCAACTCGTTTTTTCGCGTACGTATATATGAACTGTTTTTCTGTCATAACGTCCTTGATAACCATCAGAACGTCCTTGAACAAAACGATTTCTCTTTCTTGCGTTAATCCTCATAGTTTGACAGGCAACACTTGGTATTTTAAAGCAGGGATAGCCAACTCGTACTTTTAACGTACATACAAAAGTCAAAACATTTTCTGTCATAACTTCCTTGAAATACATCAGAACGCCCTGAATCAAACGTCTCTGTCTTTGTTGAATGATTCCTCACAGTTTGACATGCAACACTTGGTATTTTAATGCAGGGATAGCCAACTCTTTTTTTTCGCGTACGTTCAAAAGTGAAAATGTTTTTATGTCATAACTTCCCTGAAATTAATCAGAACGCCTCGAAATAAAGTTCATTTTCTTTGTGGCATAATTCCTCACAATTTGACATGCAACACTTGGTATTTTAAGTCAGGAATAGCCATCTCGTACTTTTCACGCACGTACAAAAGTCAAAAAGTTCTTCCGTCATAACTTCCTTGAAATACATCAGAACGCCCTGAATCAAACGTCTCTGTCTTTGTTGAATGATTCCTCACAGTTTGACATGCAACACTTGGTATTTTAATGCAGGGATAGCCAACTCTTTTTTTTCGCGTACGTTCAAAAGTGAAAATGTTTTTATGTCATAACTTCCCTGAAATTAATCAGAACGCCTCGAAATAAAGTTCATTTCTTTGTGGCATAATTCCTCACAGTTTGACATGCAACACTTGGTATTTTAAGTCAGGAATAGCCAACTCGTACTTTTCACGCACGTACAAAAGTCAAAAAGTTTTTCCGTCACAACTTCCTTGAAATACATCATAACGCCCTGAAACAAACGTCTCTGTCCTTGTTGCATTATTCCTCACAGTTGGACATGCAACACTTGGTATTTGAAGGCAGGGATTGCCAACTCGTTTTTTCGCGTACGTATATATGAACTGTTTTTCTGTCATAACGTCCTTGATAACCATCAGAACGTCCTTGAACAAAACGATTTCTCTTTCTTGCGTTAATCCTCATAGTTTGACAGGCAACACTTGGTATTTTAAAGCAGGGATAGCCAACTCGTACTTTTAACGTACATACAAAAGTCAAAACATTTTCTGTCATAACTTCCTTGAAATACATCAGAACGCCCTGAATCAAACGTCTCTGTCTTTGTTGAATGATTCCTCACAGTTTGACATGCAACACTTGGTATTTTAATGCAGGGATAGCCAACTCTTTTTTTTCGCGTACGTTCAAAAGTGAAAATGTTTTTATGTCATAACTTCCCTGAAATTAATCAGAACGCCTCGAAATAAAGTTCATTTTCTTTGTGGCATAATTCCTCACAGTTTGACATGCAACACTTGGTATTTTAAGTCAGGAATAGCCAACTCGTACTTTTCACGCACGTACAAAAGTCAAAAAGTTTTTCCGTCACAACTTCCTTGAAATACATCATAACGCCCTGAAACAAACGTCTCTGTCCTTGTTGCATTATTCCTCACAGTTGGACATGCAACACTTGGTATTTGAAGGCAGGGATTGCCAACTCGTTTTTTCGCGTACGTATATATGAACTGTTTTTCTGTCATAACGTCCTTGATAACCATCAGAACGTCCTTGAACAAAACGATTTCTCTTTCTTGCGTTAATCCTCATAGTTTGACAGGCAACACTTGGTATTTTAAAGCAGGGATAGCCAACTCATTGCGCAACATTACATACAAAGTCAAAACATTTTCTGTCATAACTTCCTTGAAATACATCAGAACGCCCTGAATCAAACGTCTCTGTCTTTGTTGAATGATTCCTCACAGTTTGACATGCAACACTTGGTATTTTAATGCAGGGATAGCCAACTCTTTTTTTCGCGTACGTTCAAAAGTGAAAATGTTTTTATGTCATAACTTCCCTGAAATTAATCAGAACGCCTCGAAATAAAGTTCATTTTCTTTGTGGCATAATTCCTCACAGTTTGACATGCAACACTTGGTATTTTAAGTCAGGAATAGCCAACTCGTACTTTTCACGCACGTACAAAAGTCAAAAAGTTTTTCCGTCACAACTTCCTTGAAATACATCATAACGCCCTGAAACAAACGTCTCTGTCCTTGTTGCATTATTCCTCACAGTTGGACATGCAACACTTGGTATTTGAAGGCAGGGATTGCCAACTCGTTTTTTCGCGTACGTATATATGAACTGTTTTTCTGTCATAACGTCCTTGATAACCATCAGAACGTCCTTGAACAAAACGATTTCTCTTTCTTGCGTTAATCCTCATAGTTTGACAGGCAACACTTGGTATTTTAAAGCAGGGATAGCCAACTCGTACTTTTAACGTACATACAAAAGTCAAAACATTTTCTGTCATAACTTCCTTGAAATACATCAAACGCCCTGAATCAAACGTCTCTGTCTTTGTTGAATGATTCCTCACAGTTTGACATGCAACACTTGGTATTTTAATGCAGGGATAGCCAACTCTTTTTTTTCGCGTACGTTCAAAAGTGAAAATGTTTTTATGTCATAACTTCCCTGAAATTAATCAGAACGCCTCGAAATAAAGTTCATTTTCTTTGTGGCATAATTCCTCACAGTTTGACATGCAACACTTGGTATTTTAAGTCAGGAATAGCCAACTCGTACTTTTCACGCACGTACAAAAGTCAAAAAGTTTTTCCGTCACAACTTCCTTGAAATACATCATAACGCCCTGAAACAAACCTCTCTGTCCTTGTTGCATTATTCCTCACAGTTGGACATACAACACTTGGTATTTGAAGGCAGGGATTGCCAACTCGTTTTTTCGCGTACGTATATATGAACTGTTTTTCTGTCATAACGTTCTTGATAACCATCAGAACGTCCTTGAACAAAACGATTTCTCTTTCTTGCGTTAATCGTCATAGTTTGACAGGCAACGCTTGGTATTTTAAAGCAGGGATAGCCAACTCGTACTTTTAACGTACATACAAAGTCAAAACATTTTCTGTCATAACTTCCTTGAAATACATCAGAACGCCCTGAATCAAACGTCTCTGTCTTTGTTGAATGATTCCTCACAGTTTGACATGCAACACTTGGTATTTTAATGCAGGGATAGCCAGCTCTTTTTTTTCGCGTACGTTCAAAAGTGAAAATGTTTTTATATCATAACTTCCCTGAAATTAATCAGGACGCCTCGAAATAAAGTTCATTTTCTTTGTGGCATAATTCCTCACAGCTTGACATGCAACACTTGGTATTTTAAGTCAGGAATAGCCAACTCGTACTTTTCACGCACGTACAAAAGTCAAAAAGTTTTCCGTCACAACTTCCTTGAAATACATCATAACGCCCTGAAACAAACGTCTCTGTCCTTGTTGCATTATTCCTCACAGTTAGACATGCAACACTTGGTATTTGAAGGCAGGGATTGCCAACTCGTTTTTTCGCGTACGTATATATGAGCTGTTTTTCTGTCATAACGTCCTTGATAACCATCAGAACGTCCTTGAACAAAACGATTTCTCTTTCTTGCGTTAATCCTCATAGTTTGACAGGCAACACTTGGTATTTTAAAGCAGGGATAGCCAACTCGTACTTTTAACGTACATACAAAAGTCAAAGCATTTTCTGTCATAACTTCCTTGAAATACATCAGAACGCCCTGAATCAAACGTCTCTGTCTTTGTTGAATGATTCCTCACAGTTTGACATACAACACTTGGTATTTTAATGCAGGGATAGCCAACTCTTTTTTTTCGCGTACGTTCAAAAGTGAAAATGTTTTATGTCATAACTTCCCTGAAATTAATCAGAACGCCTCGAAATAAAGTTCATTTTCTTTGTGGCATAATTCCTCACAGCTTGACATGCAACACTTGGTATTTTAAGTCAGGAATAGCCAACTCGTACTTTTCACGCACGAACAAAAGTCAAAAAGTTTTTCCGTCACAACTTCCTTGAAATACATCATAACGCCCTGAAACAAACGTCTCTGTCCTTGTTGCATTATTCCTCACAGTTGGACATGCAAGACTTGGTATTTGAAGGCAGGGATTGCCAACTCGTTTTTTCGCGTACGTATATATGAACTGTTTTTCTGTCATAACGTCCTTGATAACCATCAGAACGTCCTTGAACAAAACGATTTCTCTTTCTTGCGTTAATCGTCATAGTTTGACAGGCAACGCT
The DNA here is from genome assembly GCA_028555115.1 of Himalopsyche japonica. Lineage (NCBI taxonomy): Eukaryota > Metazoa > Arthropoda > Insecta > Trichoptera > Rhyacophilidae > Himalopsyche > Himalopsyche japonica. The sequence continues at coordinate 5,927 of JAHFWJ010000077.1, forward strand.
TGGTATTTTAAAGCAGGGATAGCCAACTCGTACTTTTAACGTACATACAAAAGTCAAAACATTTTCTGTCACAACTTCCTTGAAATACATCAGAACAACCTGAATCAAACGTCTCTGTCTTTGTTGAATGATTCCTCACAGTTTGACATGCAACACTTGGTATTTTAATGCAGGGATAGCCAACTCGTACTTTTAACGTACGTTCAAAAGTGAAAATGTTTCTATATCATAACTTCCCTGAAATTAATCAGGACGCCTCGAAATAAAGTTCATTTTCTTTGTGGCATAATTCCTCACAGTTTGACAAGCAACACTTGGTATTTTAAGTCAGGAATAGCCAACTCGTACTTTTCACGCACGTACAAAAGTCAAAAAGTTTTTCCGTCACAACTCCTTGAAATACATCATAACGCCCTGAAACAAACGTCTCTGTCCTTGTTGCATTATTCCTCACAGTTGGACATGCAACACTTGGTATTTGAAGGCAGGGATTGCCAACTCGTTTCTTCGCGTACGTATATAAGAACTGTTTTTCTGTCATAACGTCCTTGATAACCATCAGAACGTCCTTGAACAAAACGGTTTCTCTTTCTTGCGTTAATTCTCATAGTTTGACAGGCAACACTTGGTATTTTAAAGCAGGGATAGCCAACTCGTACTTTTAACGTACATACAAAAGTCAAAACATTTTCTGTCATAACTTCCTTGAAATACATCAGAACGCCCTGAATCAAGCGTCTCTGTCTTTGTTGAATGATTCCTCACAGTTTGACATGCAACACTTGGTATTTTAATGCAGGGATAGCCAACTCTTTTTTTCACGTACGTTCAAAAGTGAAAATGTTTTTATGTCATAACTTCCCTGAAATTAATCAGAACGCCTCGAAATAAAGTTCATTTTCTTTGTGGCATAATTCCTCACAGTTTGACATGCAACACTTGGTATTTTAAGTCAGGAATAGCCAACTCGTACTTTTCACGCACGTACAAAAGTCAAAAAGTTTTTCTGTCACAACTTCCTTGAAATGCATCATAACGCCCTGAAACAAACGTCTCTGTCCTTGTTGCATTATTCCTCACAGTTGGACATGCAACACTTGGTATTTGAAGGCAGGGATTGCCAACTCGTTTTTTCGCGTACGTATATGAACTGTTTTTCTGTCATAACGTCCTTGATAACCATCAGAACGTCCTTGAACAAAACGATTTCTCTTTCTTGCGTTAATCCTCATAGTTTGACAGGCAACACTTGGTATTTTAAAGCAGGGATAGCCAACTCGTACTTTTAACGTACATACAAAAGTCAAAACATTTTCTGTCATAACTTCCTTGAAATACATCAGGATGCCCTGAATCAAACGACTCTGTCTTTGTTGAATGATTCCTCACAGTTTGACTGGCAACACTTGGTATTTTAATGCAGGGATAGCCAACTCTTTTTTTTCGCGTACGTTCAAAAGTGAAAATGTTTTTATGTCATAACTTCCCTGAAATTAATCAGAACGCCTCGAATAAAAGTTCATTTTCTTTGTGGCGTAATTCCTTACAGTTTGACATGCAACACTTGGTATTTTAAGTCAGGAATAGCCAACTCATTACTTTTCACGCACGTACAAAAAATTAAAAAGTTTTTCAAATCACAACTTCATGAAATACATCATTACGCCCCTGAAGCAAACGTCTGTCCTTGTTGCATTATTCCTCAGTTGGACCTTGGCGCTTAATTATTAAAGGCAGGGATTGCCATCGTTTTTCGCGTACGTATATATGAACTGTTTTTCTGTCATAACGTCCTTGATAACCATCAGAACGTCCTTGAACAAAACGATTTCTCTTTCTTGCGTTAAATCGTCATAGTTTGACAGGCAACGCTTGGTATTTTTAAAGCAGGGATAACTCGTACTTTTAACGTACATACAAAAGTCAAAACATTTTCTGTACTAACTGTGAAATACATCAGAACGCCCTGAATCAAACGTCTCTGTCTTTGTTGAATGATTTCCTCACAGTTTGACCATGCAACACTTGGTATTGCAATGCGAGGATGGCAACTCTTTTTTTTCGCGTACGTTCAAAAGTGAAAATGTTTTTATGTCATAACTTTCCTGAAATTAATCAGAACGCCTCGAAATAAAGTTCATTTTCTTTGTGGCATAATTCCTCACAGCTTGACATGCAACACTTGGTATTTTAAGTCAGGAATAGCCAACTCGTACTTTTCACGCACGAACAAAAGTCAAAAAGTTTTTCCGTCACAACTTCCTTGAAATACATCATAACGCCCTGAAACAAACGTCTCTGTCCTTGTTGCATTATTCCTCACAGTTGGACATGCAAGACTTGGTATTTGAAGGCAGGGATTGCCAACTCGTTTTTTCGCGTACGTATATATGAACTGTTTTTCTGTCATAACGTCCTTGATAGCCATCAGAACGTCCTTGAACAAAACGATTTCTCTTTCTTGCGTTAATCCTCATAGTTTGACAGGCAACACTTGGTATTTTAAAGCAGGGATAGCTAACTCGTACTTTTAACGTACATACAAAAGTCAAAACATTTTCTGTCATAACTTCCTTGAAATACATCAGGATGCCCTGAATCAAACGACTCTGTCTTTGTTGAATGATTCCTCACAGTTTGACTGGCAACACTTGGTATTTTAATGCAGGGATAGCCAACTCTTTTTTTTCGCGTACGTTCAAAAGTGAAAATGTTTTTATGTCATAACTTTTCTGAAATTAATCAGAACGCCTCGAAATAAAGTTCATTTTCTTTGTGGCATAATTCCTCACAGTTTGACATGCAACACTTGGTATTTTAAGTCAGGAATAGCCAACTCGTACTTTTCACGCACGTACAAAAGTCAAAAAGTTTTTCCGTCACAACTTCCTTGAAATACATCATAACGCCCTGAAACAAACGTCTCTGTCCTTGTTGCATTATTCCTCACAGTTGGACATGCAACACTTGGTATTTGAAGGCAGGGATTGCCAACTCGTTTTTTCGCGTACGTATATATGAACTGTTTTTCTGTCATAACGTCCTTGATAACCATCAGAACGTCCTTGAACAAAACGATTTCTCTTTCTTGCGTTAATCCTCATAGTTTGACAGGCAACACTTGGTATTTTAAAGCAGGGATAGCCAACTCGTACTTTTAACGTACATACAAAAGTCAAAACATTTTCTGTCATAACTTCCTTGAAATACATCAGAACGCCCTGAATCAAACGTCTCTGTCTTTGTTGAACGATTCCTCACAGTTTGACATGCAACACTTGGTATTTTAATGCAGGGATAGCCAACTCTTTTTTTTCGCGTACGTTCAAAAGTGAAAATGTTTTTATGTCATAACTTCCCTGAAATTAATCAGAACGCCTCGAAATAAAGTTCATTTTCTTTGTGGCATAATTCCTCACAGTTTGACATGCAACACTTGGTATTTTAAGTCAGGAATAGCCAACTCGTACTTTTCACGCACGTACAAAAGTCAAAAAGTTTTTCCGTCACAACTTCCTTGAAATACATCATAACGCCCTGAAACAAACGTCTCTGTCCTTGTTGCATTATTCCTCACAGTTGGACATGCAACACTTGGTATTTGAAGGCAGGGATTGCCAACTCGTTTTTTCGCGTACGTATATATGAACTGTTTTTCTGTCATAACGTCCTTGATAACCATCAGAACGTCCTTGAACAAAACGATTTCTCTTTCTTGCGTTAATCCTCATAGTTTGACAGGCAACACTTGGTATTTTAAAGCAGGGATAGCCAACTCGTACTTTTAACGTACATACAAAAGTCAAAACATTTTCTGTCATAACTTCCTTGAAATACATCAGAACGCCCTGAATCAAACGTCTCTGTCTTTGTTGAATGATTCCTCACAGTTTGACATGCAACACTTGGTATTTTAATGCAGGGATAGCCAACTCTTTTTTTTCGCGTACGTTCAAAAGTGAAAATGTTTTTATGTCATAACTTCCCTGAAATTAATCAGAACGCCTCGAAATAAAGTTCATTTTCTTTGTGGCATAATTCCTCACAGTTTGACATGCAACACTTGGTATTTTAAGTCAGGAATAGCCAACTCGTACTTTTCACGCACGTACAAAAGTCAAAAAGTTTTTCCGTCACAACTTCCTTGAAATACATCATAACGCCCTGAAACAAACGTCTCTGTCCTTGATGCATTTTTCCTCACAGTTGGACATGCAACACTTGGTATTTGAAGGCAGGGATTGCCAACTCGTTTTTCGCGTACGTATATATGAACTGTTTTTCTGTCATAACGTCCTTGATAACCATCAGAACGTCCTTGAACAAAACGATTTCTCTTTCTTGCGTTAATCCTCATAGTTTGACAGGCAACACTTGGTATTTTAAAGCAGGGATAGCCAACTCGTACTTTTAACGTACATACAAAAGTCAAAACATTTTCTGTCATAACTTCCTTGAAATACATCATAACGCCCTGAAACAAACGTCTCTGTCCTTGTTGCATTATTCCTCACAGTTGGACATGCAACACTTGGTATTTGAAGGCAGGGATAGCCAACTCTTGTTTTTCCGCGTACGTTCAAAAGTGAAAATGTTTTTATGTCATAACTTCCCTGAAATTAATCAGAACGCCTCGAAATAAATTTCATTTTCTTTGTGGCATAATTCCTCACAGTTTGACATGCAACACTTGGTATTTTAAGTCAGGAATAGCCAACTCGTACTTTTCACGCACGTACAAAAGTCAAAAAGTTTTTCCGTCACAACTTCCTTGAAATACATCATAACGCCCTGAAACAAACGTCTCTGTCCTTGTTGCATTATTCCTCACAGTTGGACATGCAACACTTGGTATTTGAAGGCAGGATTGCCAACTCGTTTTTTCGCGTACGTATATATGAACTGTTTTTCTGTCATAACGTCCTTGATAACCATCAGAACGTCCTTGAACAAAAAGATTTCTCTTTCTTGCGTTAATCCTCATAGTTTGACAGGCAACACTTCGTATTTTAAAGCAGGGATAGCCAACTCGTATTTTTAACGTACATACAAAAGTCAAAACATTTTCTGTCATAACTTCCTTGAAATACATCAGAACGCCCTGAATCAAACGTCTCTGTCTTTGTTGAATGATTCCTCACAGTTTGACATGCAACACTTGGTATTTTAATGCATGGATAGCCAACTCGTTTTTTCGCGTACGTATATATGAACTGTTTTTCTGTCATAACGTCCTTGATAACCATCAGAACGTCCTTGAACAAAACGATTTCTCTTTCTTGCGTCAATCCTCATAGTTTGACAGGCAACACTTGGTATTTTAAGTCAGGGATAGCCAACTCGTATTTTTAACGTACATACAAAAGTCAAAACAATTTCTGTCATAACTTCCTTGAAATACATCATAACGCCCTGAAACAAACGTCTCTGTCCTTGTTCCATTATTCCTCACAGTTGGATATGCAACACTTGGTATTTGAAGGCAGGGATTGCCAACTCGTTTTTTCGCGTACGTATATATGAACTGTTTTTCTGTCATAGCGTCCTTGATAACCATCGGAACGTCCTTGAAAAAAACGATTTCTCTTTCTTGCTTTAATCCTAATAGTTTGACAGGCAACATTTGGTATTTTAAGTCAGGAATAGCCAACTCGTACTTTTCACGCACGTACAAAAGTCAAAAAGTTTTTCCGTCACAACTTCCTTGAAATACATCATAACGCCCTGAAACAAACGTCTCTGTCCTTGCTGCATTATTCCTCACAGTTGGACATGCAACACTTGGTATTTGAAGGCAGGGATTGCTAACTCGTTTTTTCGCGTACGTATATATGAACTGTTTTTCTGTCATAACGTCCTTGATAACCATCAGAACGTCCTTGAACAAAACGATTTCTCTTTCTTGCATTAATCTTCATAGTTTGACAGGCAACACTTGGTATTTTAATGCAGGGATAGCCAACTTTTTTTTTTCGCGTACGTTCAAAAGTGAAAAGGTTTTTATGTCATAACTTCCCTGAAATTAATCAGAACGCCTCGAAATAAAGTTCATTTTCTTTGTGGCATAATTCCTCACAGTTTGACATGCAACACTTGGTACTTTAAGTCGGGAATAGCCAACTCGTACTTTTCACGCACGTACAAAAGTCAAAAAGTTTTTCCGTCACAACTTCCTTGAAATACATCATAACGCCCTGAAACAAACGTCTCTGTCCTTGTTGCATTATTCCTCACAGTTGGACATGCAACACTTGGTATTTGAAGGCAGGGATTGCCAACTCGTTTTTCGCGTACGTATATATGAACTGTTTTTCTGTCATAACGTCCTTGATAACCATCAGAACGTCCTTTAACAAAACGATTTCTCTTTCTTGCGTTAATCCTCATAGTTTGACAGGCAACACTTGGTATTTTGAAGCAGGGATAGCCAACTCGTACTTTTAACGTACATACAAAAGTCAAAACATTTTCTGTCACAACTTCCTTGAAATACATCATAACGCCCTGAAACAAACGTCTCTGTCCTTGTTGAATGATTCCTCACAGTTTGACATGCAACACTTGGTATTTTAATGCAGGGATAGCCAACTCTTTTTTTTCGCGTACGTTCAAAAGTGAAAATGTTTTTATGTCATAACTTCCCTGAAATTAATCAGAACACCTCGAAATAAAGTTCATTTTCTTTGTGGCATAATTCCTCACAGTTTGACAGGCAACACTTGGTATTTTAAGTCAGGAATAGCCAACTCGTACTTTTCACGCACGTACAAAAGTCAAAAAGTTTTTCCGTCACAACTTCCTTGAAATACATCATAACGCTCTGAAACAAACGTTTCTGTCCTTGTTGCATTATTCCTCACAGTTGGACATGCAACACTTGGTATTTGAATGCAGGGATAGCCAACTCTTTTTTTTCGCGTACGTTCAAAGTGAAAATGTTTTTTATCATAACTCCCCTGAAATTAATCAGAACGTAAATAAAGTTCATTTTCTTTGTGAAATTCCTCACAGTTTGACATGCAACACTTGGTATTTTAATCAGGGATAGCCAACTCGTACTTTTCACGCACGTACAAAAGTCAAAAAGTTTTTCCGTCACAACTTCCTTGAAATACATCATAACGCCCTGAAACAAACGTCTCTGTCCTTGTTGCATTATTCCTCACAGTTGGACATGCAACACTTGGTATTTGAAGGCAGGGATTGCCAACTCGTTTTTTCGCGTACGTATATATGAACTGTTTTTCTGTCATAACGTCCTTGATAACCATCAGAACGTCCTTGAACAAAACGATTTCTCTTTCTTGCGTTAATCCTCATAGTTTGACAGGCAACACTTGGTATTTTAAAGCAGGGATAGCCAACTCGTACTTTTAACGTACATACAAAAGTCAAAACATTTTCTGTCATAACTTCCTTGAAATACATCAGAACGCCCTGAATCAAACGTCTCTGTCTTTGTTGAATGATTCCTCACAGTTTGACATGCAACACTTGGTATTTTAATGCAGGGATAGCCAACTCTTTTTTCGCGTACGTTCAAAAGTGAAAATGTTTTTATGTCATAACTTCCCTGAAATTAATCAGAACGCCTCGAAATAAAGTTCATTTTCTTTGTGGCATAATTCCTCACAGTTTGACATGCAACACTTGGTATTTTAAGTCAGGAATAGCCAACTCGTACTTTTCACGCACGTACAAAAGTCAAAAAGTTTTTTCCGTCACAACTTCCTTGAAATACATCATAACGCCCTGAAACAAACGTCTCTGTCCTTGTTGCATTATTCCTCACAGTTGGACATGCAACACTTGGTATTTAAAGGCAGGGATTGCCAACTCGTTTTTTCGCGTACGTATATATGAACTGTTTTTCTGTCATAACGTCCTTGATAACCATCAGAACGTCCTTGAACAAAACGATTTCTCTTTCTTGCGTTAATCCTCATAGTTTGACAGGCAACACTTGGTATTTTAAAGCAGGGATAGCCAACTCGTACTTTTAACGTACATACAAAAGTCAAAACATTTTCTGTCATAACTTCCTTGAAATACATCAGAACGCCCTGAATCAAACGTCTCTGTCTTTGTTGAATGATTCCTCACAGTTTGACATGCAACACTTGGTATTTTAATGCAGGGATAGCCAACTCTTTTTTTTCGCGTACGTTCAAAAGTGAAAATGTTTTTATGTCATAACTTCCCTGAAATTAATCAGAACGCCTCGAAATAAAGTTCATTTTCTTTGTGGCATAATTCCTCACAGTTTGACATGCAACACTTGGTATTTTAAGTCAGGAATAGCCAACTCGTACTTTTCACGCACGTACAAAAGTCAAAAAGTTTTTCCGTCACAACTTCCTTGAAATACATCATAACGCCCTGAAACAAACGTCTCTGTCCTTGTTGCATTATTCCTCACAGTTGGACATGCAACACTTGGTATTTGAAGGCAGGGATTGCCAACTCGTTTTTCGCGTACGTATATATGAACTGTTTTTCTGTCATAACGTCCTTGATAACCATCAGAACGTCCTTGAACAAAACGATTTCTCTTTCTTGCGTTAATCCTCATAGTTTGACAGGCAACACTTGGTATTTTAAAGCAGGGATAGCCAACTCGTACTTTTAACGTACATACAAAAGTCAAAACATTTTCTGTCATAACTTCCTTGAAATACATCAGAACGCCCTGAATCAAACGTCTCTGTCTTTGTTGAATGATTCCTCACAGTTTGACATGCAACACTTGGTATTTTAATGCATGGATAGCCAACTCGTTTTTTCGCGTACGTATATATGAACTGTTTTTCTGTCATAACGTCCTTGATAACCATCAGAACGTCCTTGAACAAAACGATTTCTCTTTCTTGCGTCAATCCTCATAGTTTGACAGGCAACACTTGGTATTTTAAAGCAGGGATAGCCAACTCGTACTTTTCACGCACGTACAAAAGTCAAAAAGTTTTTTCCGTCACAACTTCCTTGAAATACATCATAACGCCCTGAAACAAACGTCTCTGTCCTTGTTGCATTATTCCTCACAGTTGGACATGCAACACTTGGTATTTGAAGGCTGGGATTGCCAACTCGTTTTTTCGCGTACGTATATATGAACTGTTTTTCTGTCATAACGTCCTTGAGAACCATCAGAACGTCCTAGAACAAAACGATTTCTCTTTCTTGCGTTAATCCTCATAGTTTGACAGGCAACACTTGGTATTTTAAAGCAGGGATAGCCAACTCGTACTTTTAACGTACATACAAAAGTCAAAACATTTTCTGTCATAACTTCCTTGAAATACATCAGAACGCCCTGAATCAAACGTCTCTGTCTTTGTTGAATGATTCCTCACAGTTTGACATGCAACACTTGGTATTTTAATGCAGGGATAGCCAACTCTTTTTTTCGCGTACGTTCAAAAGTGAAAATGTTTTATGTCATAACTTCCCTGAAATTAATCAGAACGCCTCGAAATAAAGTTCATTTTCTTTGTGGCATAATTCCTCACAGTTTGACATGCAACACTTGGTATTTTAAGTCAGGAATAGCCAACTCGTACTTTTCACGCACGTACAAAAGTCAAAAAGTTTTTCCGTCACAACTTCCTTGAAATACATCATAACGCCCTGAAACAAACGTCTCTGTCCTTGTTGCATTATTCCTCACAGTTGGACATGCATCACTCGGTATTTGAAGGCAGGGATTGCCAACTCGTTTTTTCGCGTACGTATATATGAACTGTTTTTCTGTCATAACGTCCTTGATAACCATCAGAACGTCCTTGAACAAAACGATTTCTCTTTCTTGCGTTAATCCTCATAGTTTGACAGGCAACACTTGGTATTTTAAAGCAGGGATAGCCAACTCGTACTTTTAACGTACATACAAAAGTCAAAACATTTTCTGTCATAACTTCCTTGAAATACATCAGAACGCCCTGAATCAAACGTCTCTGTCTTTGTTGAATGATTCCTCACAGTTGGACATGCAACACTTGGTATTTTAATGCAGGGATAGCCAACTCTTGTTTTTCCGCGTACGTTCAAAAGTGAAAATGTTTTTATGTCATAACTTCCCTGAAATTAATCAGAACGCCTCGAAATAAAGTTCATTTTCTTTGTGGCATAATTCCTCACAGTTTGACATGCAACACTTGGTATTTTAAGTCAGGAATAGCCAACTCGTACTTTTCACGCACGTACAAAAGTCAAAAAGTTTTTCCGTCACAACTTCCTTGAAATACATCATAACGCCCTGAAACAAACGTCTCTGTCCTTGTTGCATTATTCCTCACAGTTGGACATGCAACACTTGGTATTTGAAGGCAGGGATTGCCAACTCGTTTTTTCGCGTACGTATATATGAACTGTTTTTCTGTCATAACGTCCTTGATAACCATCAGAACGTCCTTGAACAAAACGATTTCTCTTTCTTGCGTTAATCCTCATAGTTTGACAGGCAACACTTGGTATTTTAAAGCAGGGATAGCCAACTCGTACTTTTAACGTACATACAAAAGTCAAAACATTTTCTGTCATAACTTCCTTGAAATACATCATAACGCCCTGAAACAAACGTCTCTGTCCTTGTTGCATTATTCCTCACAGTTGGACATGCAACACTTGGTATTTGAAGGCAGGGATTGCCAACTCGTTTTTCGCGTACGTATATATGAACTGTTTTTCTGTCATAACGTCCTTGATAACCATCAGAACGTCCTTGAACAAAACGATTTCTCTTTCTTGCGTTAATCCTCATAGTTTGACAGGCAACACTTGGTATTTTAAAGCAGGGATAGCCAACTCGTACTTTTAACGTACATACAAAAGTCAAAACATTTTCTCTCATAACTTCCTTGAAATACATCAGAACGCCCTGAATCAAACGTCTCTGTCTTTGTTGAACGATTCCTCACAGCTTGACATGCAACACTTGGTATTTTAATGCAGGGATAGCCAACTCTTTTTTTTCGCGTAATGTATATATGAACTGTTTTTCTTGTCATAACGTCCTTGATAAATTCATCAGAGAACGTCCTTGAACAAAACGATTCTCTTTTCTTTGCGTTAATCCTCACAGTTTGACATGCAACACTTGGTATTTTAAGTCAGGAATAGCCAACTCGTACTTTTCACGCACGTACAAAAGTCAAAAAGTTTTTCCGTCACAACTCCTTGAAATACATCATAACGCCCTGAAACAAACGTCTCTGTCCTTGTTGCATTATTCCTCACAGTTGGACATGCAACACTTGGTATTTGAAGGCAGGGATTGCTAACTCGTTTTTTCGCGTACGTATATATGAACTGTTTTTCTGTCATAACGTCCTTGATAACCATCAGAACGTCCTTGAACAAAACGATTTCTCTTTCTTGCATTAATCTTCATAGTTTGACAGGCAACACTTGGTATTTTAATGCAGGGATAGCCAACTCTTTTTTTTCGCGTACGTTCAAAAGTGAAATGTTTTTATGTCATAACTTCCCTGAAATTAATCAGAACGCCTCGAAATAAAGTTCATTTTCTTTGTGGCATAATTCCTCACAGTTTGACATGCAACACTTGGTACTTTAAGTCGGGAATAGCCAACTCGTACTTTTCACGCACGTACAAAAGTCAAAAAGTTTTTCCGTCACAACTTCCTTGAAATACATCATAACGCCCTGAAACAAACGTCTCTGTCCTTGTTGCATTATTCCTCACAGTTGACATGCAACACTTGGTATTTGAAGGCAGGGATTGCCAACTCGTTTTTTCGCGTACGTATATATGAACTGTTTTTCTGTCATAACGTCCTTGATAACCATCAGAACGTCCTTGAACAAAACGATTTCTCTCTCTTGCGTTAATCCTCATAGTTTGACAGGCAACACTTGGTATTTTAAAGCAGGGATAGCCAACTCGTACCTTTAACGTACATACAAAAGTCAAAACATTTTCTGTCACAACTTCCTTGAAATACATCATAACGCCCTGAAACAAACGTCTCTGTCCTTGTTGAATGATTCCTCACAGTTTGACATGCAACACTTGGTATTTTAATGCAGGGATAGCCAACTTTTTTTTTCGCGTACGTTCAAAAGTGAAAATGTTTTTATGTCATAACTTCCCTGAAATTAATCAGAACGCCTCGAAATAAAGTTCATTTTCTTTGTGGCATAATTCCTCACAGTTTGACAGGCAACACTTGGTATTTTAAAGCAGGGATAGCCACCTCGTACTTTTAACGTACATACAAAAGTCAAAACATTTTCTGTCATAACTTCCTTGAAATACATCAGAACGCCCTGAATCAAACGTCTCTGTCTTTGTTGAATGATTCCTCACAGTTTGACATGCAACACTTGGTATTTTAATGCAGGGATAGCCAACTCTTTTTTTTCGCGTACGTTCAAAAGTGAAAATGTTTTATGTCATAACTTCCCTGAAATTAATCAGAACGCCTCGAAATAAAGTTCATTTTCTTTGTGGCATAATTCCTCACAGTTTGACATGCAACACTTGGTATTTTAAGTCAGGAATAGCTAACTCGTACTTTTCACGCACGTACAAAAGTCAAAAAGTTTTTCCGTCACAACTTCCTTGGAATACATCATAACGCCCTGAAACAAACGTCTTTGTCCGTTTTGCATTATTCCTCACAGTTGGACATGCAACACTTGGTATTTGAAGGCAGGGATTGCCAACTCGTTTTTTCGCGTACGTATATATGAAATGTATTTCTGTCATAACGCCCTTGATAACCATCAGAACGTCCTTGAACAAAACGATTTCTCTTTCTTGCGTTAATCCTCATAGTTTGACAGGCAACACTTGGTATTTTAAAGCAGGGATAGCCAACTCGTACTTTAACGTACATACAAAAGTCAAAACATTTTCTGTCATAACTTCCTTGAAATACATCAGAACGCCCTGAATCAAACGTCTCTGTATTTGTTGAATGATTCCTCCCAGTTTGACATGCAACACTTGGTATTTTAATGCAGGGAAAGCCAACTCTTTTTTTTCGCGTACGTTCAAAAGTGAAATTGTTTTTATGTCATAACTTCCCTGAAATTAATCAGAACGCCTCGAAATAAAGTTCATTTTCTTTGTGGTATAATTCCTTACAGTTTGACATGCAACACTTGGTATTTTAAGTCAGGAATAGCCAACCCGTACTTTTCACGCACGTACAAAAGTCAAAAAGTTTTTCTGTCACAACTTCCTTGAAATACATCATAACGCCCTGAAACAAACGTCTCTGTCCTTGTTGCATTATTCCTCACAGTTGGACATGCAACAATTGGTATTTAAAGGCAGGGATTGCCACTCGTTTTTTCGCGTACGTATATTTGAACTGTTTTTCTGTCATAACGTCCTTGATAACCATCAGAACGTCCTTGAACAAAACGATTTCTCTTTCTTGCGTTAATCCTCATAGTTTGACAGGCAACACTTGGTATTTTAAAGCAGGGATAGCCAACTCGTACTTTTAACGTACATACAAAAGTCAAAACATTTTCTGCCATAACTTCCTTGAAATACATCAGAACGCCCTGAATCAAACGTCTCTGTCTTTGTTGAATGATTCCTCACAGTTTGACATGCAAAACTTGGTATTTTAATGCAGGGATAGCCAACCCTTTTTTTTCGCGTACGTTCAAAAGTGAAAATGTTTTTATGTCATAACTTCCCTGAAATTAATCAGAACGCCTCGAAATAAAGTTCATTTTCTTTGTGGCATAATTCCTCACAGTTTGACAAACAACACTTGGTATTTTAAGTCAGGAATAGCCAACTCGTACTTTTCACGCACGTACAAAAGTCAAAAGTTTTTCCGTCACAACTTCCTT
>JAHFWJ010000774.1:0-10390 GCA_028555115.1 Himalopsyche japonica
AAGTACCTGAAGGGAGCCGTCGAATCCGGCGCCCTCGTCCAGACCAAGGGCAAGGGGGCGTCGGGATCGTTCAAGCTCGAGGCCGGCAAGGGCAAATCCGCCGGCGCTTCCGCCTCCGGAAAGAAACCGGCCGCCAAGAAGTCGAGGCCCGCCGCCGCCGCGGCCGCCTCCAAGGACAAGAAGTCCGCCGGAGACAAGTCGGCCGCCGCCAAGAAGAAGACCGCCGCCGCCACCGCGAGGAAGTCTCCGTCGGCCCCGGCCGCCGCGGCCCCCAAGTCGGCCGCCTCCAAGAAGGCGTCGCCGGCGGCCAAGAAAGCCGCCCCCGCCAAGAAGGCCGCCAAGCCCAAGACTCCCACGAAGGCCAAAAGTCCGCCAAACCCCCGACCAAGAAGCCCAAGGCTCCCAAGCCCAAGAAGGCCGCCGCGCCCAAGAAGCCGGCCGCTAAGAAAGCCGCCGCCAAAAAGTAAACGCGCAAACGGCAAAGTTCACAAAAAAGAGATGACGATAGAAGAAAAAGAAGATGATGATGATGTTTATGACGAAGATTGAAACAATAATAATAAGAAGAAGAAGACGCGCAATCTTTATTATTCATTCGACTCGAGCGCCGTCCGCCGACGCCGCCGCAGAAGCGAGGGAAACATCGCGCCCTCGACAAGATAAATATAATTGAAAATAAATGAAAAAAAAACCAACCCACCGTCGGTCGAAGAGTTCGATATATTCATAACACACACGCAAGCAAACGTATCGTAATATTTTTTTTTTTTTTATGATATCGTCTATCTTACATGCGGACGAAGGATGACGAGGAGGAGGAGCGCTCGTCGACTATGACGGCTAATAAATAATAAGACGCCGTCCGTCGCGACGCTCGCATTATCGATTCAAACAAAAGCCCTTTTCAGGGCTACCATACGTATCAAATCGAATAATGAGTATCGTCTTATCGTAGTATAATAATAATGATAATAGCAACTGACGGCGGCGACGATGACGACAACAACGCACGTTAATAATATATAAAATAACTGTTTGTTATTAACAATAACACATAACCATTCATTTTAATTTTCAATTCAACGCGCACACACTGCGACAGAATATTAGTCATAGTCATATCGGTGTGTGTATGCATTTGCATTTGCGCACGCAGAATGCTGTTAAATAATAATAAATAAATTTACACGTGTGAAATGCGAACGAAAGAAAGAACACGGCGACCGGCCGGCGCGGTAATAATCTTATAGAGATGGGCGCGATTGTTAGTATCCGTAGCTGTTGTGTACGGGGTAACCTGTAACCGCGTGTGCATGTGCATGTGCATGCATCATCATAATTCATATTGATAAGATTTTTTTTTTTTTTCATTTTGCATTTATTGTACCTCTGATATATCGATCGATCTATTGATGCGTTCCGTTCAATGCGTGCGCGCTTGCTCTTACCTGGTGGAAGGAAAATAAATGAAATACACGCAGATAATAACACTGCTCCTTTTAAATCGAAATAAATATATATAATATATAAAGGAATTAAATGAACTGCATTTTTGGAGAGGAGAATGTTTATATGCTTCTGATAGCATTTAATCGGTAAGTGATAGGTAATTATTTTTCTGTCGTATTGCATTTATGAGTGGAGCGCTGGCAACTTAAAATTATTTCAAGAGCGCCCGAGCGCGCGTCGGCGTCGATTTTTTATCTTCGAAATTGGCCGAGATACGGCAGGCTGTGTGAAAACGCTTTATCGATTTTCCCGCATAATTGTTCCTTTTTTTTTTTTTTTTTTCTTTTCTTAAATTAAGCGTTGGCGATTGCGAACCTTTCGATTTGAATAACAATGGTGGCCCTGAAAAGGGCCGTTTGAGATGGGAGTAATATTAACTACGTTAATAACATTCACGTTCCGCGTGTGTGCGAAGTGTGTGTGTGTGTGTGTGTGTCCGTCGTGTGTTGTATTGCGCGCCGTCGATGATTTGTGGCGGTGGCGGTGGCGGTGGCGGTGGCGGGTGTGATGATGTCGTTTCCGTCGTCATTATTATTATTATATTATTAACGTAGCTTTCGTCGATCGATGTGTACGATGAAGAAATATGCGAGCGAGCGAGCGGGCGAGCTTAACCTCCGAAACCGTACAGGGTGCGTCCTTGCCTCTTCAGAGCGTAGACGACATCCATGGCGGTGACGGTCTTCCTCTTTGCGTGCTCGGTGTAGGTGACGGCGTCCCTGATGACGTTTTCGAGGAACACCTTCAGCACTCCTCGGGTCTCTTCGTAAATCAAATCAAGCCGGATATGCGCTTGACTCCTCCGCGGCGAGCCAGACGGCGGATGGCGGGTTTCGTGATACCTTGGATGTTATCGCGAAGAACTTTCCTGTGACGTTTGGCGCCCCCTTTGCCCAATCCTTTTCCTCCTTTACCGCGACCTGTCATCTTCCTGTTTTATTACTTCGTAGTCGACAAAATAGAAATCAATCAAGTATTTTCGGCGATGCGCGACGCTCTCTGTTCGGCGACCGGTCGAATTGTGATGCAGAAAACTATCTTCTATCTTATGGCACTATTGTGGGGACTAAGGGCGTGGTTAACGCCCTTTTTGCCCTTTCGTCTATGGTGTGTAATGCAGAAAAATTCATAGACCGCTGTATATATACGCGCTGGAGTTACGTCATTGTCTCTCGCTCTGCCTTCGCGCCACCGCCGGACTTCCGTCTCGCTCGCTCGCAACGGCTGATGATGATGGTGGTGTTGACTGCGCGACACATACACACACATTAATTAGCTATCCGGCCAACAGACAGACTGACTGACTGACTTATCACAGCGACCGTTAGACATATGACTTATGTCGATCGAACCCGCCTTCAACGACAACGATAAACTATGAGAACTACGGCAACAGTAATCCGTGTCAGGTTTGACGCTTAGGAAAAGAATTAAATAAAATAAACTAAAAAAGCTCGAAGCGAGGCCAGCCACGCAAACGCGCGATTCGATTGGACGGCGCCCTCTCTCCGCCGTCGGCGTCCACCAATGGGATAGACGCGTTCGATCCGGTCGTATTGCATAAATAGAGGGCCAAACACGGACGGGCTTGATTACTTCGCCACGATCCGTCGCTGCCGAATCATCTTCGCGTACAGCCGATTTGCCGAAATATATAAAAACAAAATTACTAATAATAATAATAATAATAATAATTGACAATGGCCCGTACCAAGCAGACAGCCAGAAAATCGACCGGAGGCAAGGCTCCTCGCAAACAGCTCGCCACTAAGGCCGCGAGGAAGAGCGCGCCCGCGACCGGAGGCGTCAAGACGCCCCATCGTTATCGCCCCGGTACGGTCGCCCTTCGTGAGATCCGTCGTTACCAGAAGAGTACCGAGCTCCTCATCCGCAAGCTGCCCTTCCAGCGTCTGGTGCGTGAGATCGCTCAGGATTTCAAGACCGATCTCCGCTTCCAGAGCTCCGCCGTCATGGCCCTCCAGGAGGCCAGCGAGGCTTACCTCGTCGGTCTCTTCGAAGACACCAACCTCTGCGCCATCCACGCCAAACGCGTGACCATCATGCCCAAGGACATTCAGCTGGCGAGACGCATCAGAGGAGAGCGCGCATAAGTCGTATCCACTTTCACTTATCCGCTCCGCCTCTTTCTCTCTCTCTACGCTAACGTCACAACAACCATTACCATCATCATCATCAGTAGTGGCTGCTGCTGCTCGTCTCGACGATTTCGCCGATACGGCGATGCATCTGCCGAGACAAGTTATTACGACGGATGCATCGTCTGATCGCCGATGTAGATATTTTAACAAAAGGCCCTTTTCAGGGCCGCAGTCCAATCCATTCGAAAGATTTTGCATCCGTAGCAATATATTTTTATTATTATTTTATAGTTATTCAAGCGTATATTTAATTACCTAATGTTTTCATTAACAATTAATTCATTCATTCATTCATTCAGACGACACGCCTGTGTCCGTCCTTCACCTGAATCGCATCAATATAAATAAATCAACCCCTCAACTGAAATTATTAAAGAAAGGAGGAAGCAGTATGAACAACAACAACAACAAACACGATGATGATAATGACAAAATAAAAAGAGAAATCATAGTGGCATAAAAATAGTTCAGTTAGGTTTGGTTTCCTCGTTTCCCAACGCAGAGCAGAGTTTACGATGCGCTTTCATTGTTGTTGTTTGGTAATTATTGATAATGTTTCAATTACACCTACTACTAATCGGATTGCTTGCTTCTTATACAGTCCGCATGCCGCACAATATGACTTTTACTTGACGTAATGTAATCTTAATCGGCGTTTATTTATTGTTTTCTTTTCATTATTATTATTTTAATAATAAGCTAACCTGTTTTCGTGTCGCAATCAATAATCCATCATCCCTTTATTCGATTAGCAATTTATTTTCATATAAAGAAATGAAATACAAAACAAACGCTACAATGAATGTTCCACATACTTACTGCAGCAGCAGCATATTACTATAACATAAATATGCACACGACGGACAATATTGTACGAAATCAAACGAACGTGAATAAATATGGCGGCCCTGAAAAGGGCCTTTTGTAATAAGATCGATACGATGATGATGTTTGTTGTTTAGATGTGACGACGCGTGTTTGTTGCGATGGCGGGGGGGGGGGCAACGCAGCAGTCAAATATTATTAAAAATGATTCAACGACGACGACGACGACGACGACGACGACGACGACGGCGGCGGCGGCATCGAAATTAAGCCTTCTTTTCGGTCTTCTTGGGCAAGAGGACGGCCTGAATGTTTGGCAAGACACCTCCCTGAGCGATGGTGACGCCGGAGAGGAGCTTGTTCAGCTCCTAGTCGTTGCGGATCGCCAGCTGCAAATGTCTGGGGATAATCCTGGTCTTCTTGTTATCGCGAGCGGCGTTTCCGGCCAACTCGAGAACCTCAGCCGCGAGGTATTCCATGACGGCGGCGAGGTACACGGGAGCACCGGCGCCAACCCTCTCGGCGTAGTTACCCTTGCGCAAGAGTCTGTGTATGCGACCGACGGGGACCTGGAGTCCGGCACGGTTCGAACGAGACTTTGCCTTTCCCTTGACTTTACCGCCTTTCCCGCGACCCGACATGATGAGCGAGTTTGTGTTTGGGGAACAACGAATATCAAAATTCAATCAAAGAGGGCGCGTGCGTGTGTACGTACGAACGCTCTTCCAGAATGTGAATGATGCGGATTTTCTACCGACTAGCGTATTCGCACGTTCGCGGCCCGATCAAAGCGCGGTGTCGCCGCCGCAAACGCGGTTCCGCGCCGGAGCGCTAGCTTCGCGTTCGATAGCGAGAAAATGAGGGTCGGAAAAAATTCCAACACATCTATTCTGTCGACAAGCGTACGCACGCTCGTGTACACTAGTCACCCGATATCTAACTCTACGCGCTAACGATGCCACCCAAGACCAGCGGTAAGGCCGCCAAAAAATCTGGCAAAGCCCAGAAGAACATCTCCAAGGGAGACAAGAAGAAGACGAAGAGGAGGAGGAAGGAGAGTTACGCAATCTACATTTACAAAGTGCTGAAACAGGTGCACCCCGACACCGGAATCTCCAGTAAAGCCATGAGCATCATGAACAGCTTCGTCAACGACATCTTCGAGCGCATCGCCGCCGAAGCGTCTCGTCTGGCCCACTACAACAAGCGCTCCACCATCACCAGCAGGGAGATCCAGACCGCCGTCAGGCTCCTACTGCCCGGAGAGCTCGCCAAGCACGCCGTCAGCGAAGGCACAAAGGCCGTCACCAAATACACCAGCTCAAAGTAAAATAAATACAAAAAAAAAAAAAAAACACTGCTCTCGAGCGGCGCGCGCGTGCACGATCATCATCATGATAACAATAATAATCGTAAGAAGACAACGACAAACACACACCCCTCATTCACCACCACCGTCAATCATCATCACATCGTATTATTACACCGACCACCCTCGTCGTCGTCTCAAGATTTTATTTGCGAACGCAATAATGACTCGTCATCAAACAAAGGCCCTTTTAAGGGCCGCCAATATTTTCAACCCGAAATGATTTTCGAATTCGTCGTCAAACGTAGTTTTTTTTTTTTTTTTTTTTTTTCTTTCTTCCAGCGTTTGTTAAGATGGTATGATTATTATATTAGCGAGATAAAAACATATGACGCACGCACACAACTGAGAGTGTGTGAAATTATTTTCGATTATAAGATTGCAGCATAATAAATAATAAATAATAAATAATAATAAAAAAAAAAAAAAAACTTTACACAGTAATTATGAGCCATAATAAATTCTTATATTCATCACGAGAAACACATGAAGCGCTCACTCAGTATGTGTGTGAAAAGTTAAATGCAATAAACAACAGAAGGCACGCAATTTGGCTGACCGATGGGATATTGTTTTTTTTAGGGACAATATTATTTTACGCACATATTTGGCAGGCGGGCAAGCGAGGCAGTAAATCACACACACGCCCGAACTTTTTATTTATTTATGGTCTCTCTAATCCCCATTACAACCGACTGTCACCTTACGTTCGTCTTCAAAACGTAGACGGATTTTATTATTATTTCACTGATTTAAAATGCCTGACCGAACTCGAAACCGCACTCGATTATCCCCTTATTTATTTATTTATTTATTTATTTATTTATTTATTTATTTATTTATTCTTTCATTCATCTTGCACTGCATTATGTTGGCATCGGGCATATATATTTCGTCCGAAACACACACACATATGATATATATATATATTACGGAAATGAACATTGTCGATCGATGATGTCTTTGTGTCGTCGTGACGTTTATCAATATCAACGAATACTCCGTCTTTCTCGCTATACCTTACTAATTCTACGACTATTATATATTATAATATTTATTTTCACGCACAACCGAACACCCACCCACCTTTGCACCCCCGGTCAGGGTGGCCGCCGATCCCGCTGTCAAAACTAACTGTCCCGATCGATCGACGGACGGTGCGATCCGATATGATCCGACGATCCGAGTCCGCCCCCTAACGCACGGCCGCACGACCGCGCGGCTCCGAACCCCCGAGCCCACCCTGCCGCCCTCTCGCCGTCAATGTTGTTCGTGGCGATTTGTTCTACCTTCCGTGTAAAAGTATTAAGCATATGAACATTCAATATTTTTTGACGCCTTTTTTTCACTACCGTTCCGAATTTTTAAATCTTCAGTTTCGTTTCCTTTTCATAGATTGATCATTATTTTGTTCGATCTTTTTTTTGTATATTTTCTTAAGCCAATTTCCTACTATTTCAATTTATATTACAACTCAAAAGCTTACTTCTAGAAACCTGATCTTTATACATTCATATTAATTAATATGTTTTACCATATGGCCATTGGTCCACGAACTGGAGTAGGGATGGAATACTGTTTTCTGCGAGTAGAAAATAGTCCTCAATAATCAGCAGGGATACGTAGACGTATAAAAATACGTGATTTACTTCCATATTAAGTTTATATTTCAGTACCAAGGAATCCATCTTCGATCATTTTCAATTAGCGACTTTTTTGTGAATGTGAATATTCTTTTACCGAGAATTGTAAAAAGGATAATTGTGTCCTTTGGGTATGACATTGGACTTTCTTCTTAACTGTTGACTTTACTGTGGCGCGATATCTACAATGCTGGTGAATTTATTTTTGCTGTTAAAGCTATTTTATATCAATGCAGTGAAACTTCAGTCCTTAGTTACTCAAGTGTCCTCAAAGATTCTAATTATATCGGAGTTTTCCTTTACAGTTTCGCACTTTAATAGACATCAGTCAAAAGCATGAATTGAAATCAGTGGTACAAAGATATTTAGAGAGCTTGTCTGGACTATCTACTGCAAAATGAACGAAACATGTAGGATATCAATGGAATCGAACGCGTTGAATCGAGGTAGTTATCACCGTATATTAGCATAAGCTGATATGCCCTGTAAATTTTATGAAACAACAATACGTTACTATTCCATAGAGTTAAAATGCTTTAAATGCCAATTCAATCAATATATATATAAAACTGTACGTTTTTAAGAATACTTTTTTTTAATTCAACAGGTTTCGCAGCAGGTTTCTCCTGTACAGATAGGACTATTAAAAAAATGTATGTTAACACAGCTCAATGCCACGTGATGAGTGTAACCAATAGCCAATCTAATTTATGCAACATCCCCGATAGACAAAAAGGTAATTATAATTATGCATACAAAATTGCAATAACGATTTGTTTTTATGTTTCAAATATACATATTTAAACTAGAACAATTAAAATAACAAATAGATATTCTTCAATATGTTCAAATACAGTGGAACCCCGATCTACCGTTATCGCATAATACGTTTTCCCGGATGGATAGTTTGTTTTTTATAGTCCAGTCAAACACCCATAAGAACAATGTTAAATAATCCTGCATTAACCGCTCACCGATTTATAAATTTCCTCTATCTGTCGCTTCAATATTATGGTCCCTTTTCAAATATTATCGCGATTGACCGGTTTTGGTAGATAAATCTTTCTATCCGATAAAATTTGTGAGTTTGCGCACATTAAATGAATTTAATGATGAAATACATTATATTTGGCTCAAGTGTCACGTGATTTTCTTAAATAAAAGAACTTAATTTCACAAGAAGAATTTTAAAACACTATTCACTTATTTCAATAAATAAGATTACGCTTACAAAACTTGGGTGTTCTTTTGAAAAAAGTGGGACTTCTTTTAAGATTTCAATTCTTTAATTTTTTATTTTATTTCCTGCATTCCTCGTTTCCCGCATTTTTGTTGAAAAACGTGGAATCAAGGATTCACTGTAATAGAATAGAATTCACTCGACGCCATTTTGATACGAGATTGACAGTTATCACAATAAAATTTTAAATTTGATGTGCTTCTATCGTTGCACAGTTAGGGATAAGCAGACTTAAGCACTCACAGCAGTATTCTAACAGGTTCCTGAAAATATTCTGATAATAATAGCACTTCTTGTCTATCGTTAACTCTGTCAAAACAAGCTGAAATTTTATTAATGAGAAGCAATTACCAAAAACATGGTTGACAAAACAAAATTGTTGTGTTAATTACAATTTATAATAAATATCGGATAATACCTAGTGCATGCATACAAAAAACCTTTGTTAACTTTTCTTAAGCTCTCTTCCCTCATCTTTTTTCAACTCGGGCTTGAGACCGGCTTTGGCAGATTTAAAGAAAACACTGTTTTTTATATTTCAAATCATTTTATTATTATATAGTTCTGTTCATTCCTCAAGTTGTCGGGAATGAAGTCAGCTGCCTCCTAAGTTCTCTATCTACTTAAAAATGTGAAAAATAGGGACGTATGACAAGACTAATTCAGTTATTCAATGCAAAAACAGCTTCATCAAAACTATGGTTAGTTAAAATGAAACAATTATTAAGGTTAATGAGGGATATATATACATACTATTGATTCGCAAACAATTCTCTTAGTTTCTCACCAATTAACTAAGAGATACACAATATTTCATCACATTAGCAATGCCATTAACTTATGCAGCAACCGATATTTTTACTCCATGAGTCGTGTGAGTCTGCAACTGAAATTATATATTAAAATTAATTTAAGAATCCTATAAGAAACACAAAGAAAGCATGCCCTGTGTTTCAGATCAACCGAATCAACTTTTCAGTAGAATGGGAAAAAAATATTACTTACTTGTTCCCAGCCTTTCCTCAACCATAGCACTCAGGCAGCATCTGAAGTTGTGAGAAGTAGGATGTGTGCAGAAGAGTCTGTCTGGAGCTTCACTGAGAAGGGTTTCACGTCATAGTCAACAGCCATCACTCGTGAGTAAGTCAAACCTGAACCCCAGGAGAAAGTTGAAAATAAAAGACGAACAAAAAAATATTCGAATAACCAACTAGAATGATCTTTCTAAGACTAACTCTATCTGTAACATAAAAATATGATTAATGAACAATTCAGACGACAAACATGGTCTTGGAACAGATTATGTTCGTTAACTGATCACTGTATACAAAAAATATTCTATTACCAAGAGCTTCAAATATATGTACTGGATAAAATTGGCATTTTATAGTCCTATAACAGATAAACAAATTTCATAACCTAAAAATTTTCTGTGCACTTTAATATTTTTGAATCTACAATGCAACGAACGGTTATTAAAAGCAACCACATATAGTTAATGACGTCAATCTGACTCATCTGGCATGCAGCAGTATATGCTAAGTAACTACATAGCTTAAGCTAAAACATGCAAAATATCTATAATTAACAATTCTATTCATATATAAAAACAAACATGTAATTGACAAATGGAAACCTAATTGTG